>JARJEC010164043.1:0-35573 GCA_030264575.1 Tachinus sp. AB-2021 | reverse complement strand
TCGCCTTGTAAAAGGAACAATCGCCGGTTTCCTTGGGTTCACTGATTGTCCCTCTTTAATACACCACCTTTCAATGGTGTTTAGTGCAATTTGCATCAGCTTAGAAACGGTTGTCTCAAACTTCCCGATTATAAGTATGGTGAGATCGTCCGCATATCGTATGGCAAAGATGCCTATATCATTTAGTGACTTTAGTAAACCGTCAATGACGAGGCACCACAGTAATGGTGAGAGTACTCCGCCCTGTGTGCATCCCCCAGCAACCATGGCTCTCACAGTTTTTTTCCATATAATGTTATTTTGATAGTCCTATTTTTTAGCAAAGAGTTGACCCAATTTCGGACAAGAGGTGGTATCCTCGTCTCTTCATCGCCATATTAATGGAGATAAAGCCTCTTCAATGTCTAGGAATGACCCTAAAGCAATTTCCTTTTTCGCATCTGCTAACTAGCTGATGAATCGCCAGTTCGCAAGATTTACCTGACTGGCAGGCATACTGGTGTTGGTGCAGCGGCTGAGCCTTTAGTGCCCCGTCCCGTATGTAGCTATCAAAAATCTATCCCAAAAAAGAATCTTTAAAAACTAAACAATATTTACCGGGTAATTTTATTAATATTTGTTGTCAAATGGCGAGGTCAGAGTTTAAATAAAATTTACTATCAGCCTAATATCAATTTAACAATTGCATGAGAGCAGATCGAGCATTTTTCTTCAACATTTTAACTGTGGTCTTCAATTATAATCAGCGGCAGATACAATGATTTTTTTGCGAAAATATTTTTTTGACGTTTGATAAATATCATGCAGTTTACCGATATGTTAATGAAAAATTGTGTTTGAATGGTATCACTGATGAAAAAGGGAAGATACTTATAATATGCATTTTTGCAAAAATTGCATGAAAAGTGGCTAAAATGTCATCATAGTCGCCAGAATTTTTTATTGAAATTTTCTGAATGGCTTGCGGGAAATATAGGGCACAAAATAATTTTAAATTTAAGTGTCGCAAGTACAAGCAATGATCATTTAAAACATTTCAATGAACTGGGGGACAAACAAAGAAGCGACGAATTCAACACTAGCTAGATAATTATTCATACAAAGTGCTTTCATATGCACTCGTCTCAGTCTCTACGCTTTGGGAAAGCGAAATGTTTCCACTGTAGTAAAAGAAGTGACTGAAATTTCAGCAAATAGCGCAAAAAATTGAAGAAAACATATAATACTTCAACTAGTCCATCAACTACTCTTCTGAGAAGGCTCTTTCTTTAAATATTTAGCGACAATTTACAAAATTTTTCATGTATGCTTATGCAAACAGGAGTAAAATTTTCTCCCATCTATCCCTCATACCCAAAACTATTGGAGGCGAAAAAAAGTTATCCGTTCGAACAATCTATAAAGATAACTGGAGTATCTACAGAAATCACATTGCAAGCTATTCTAGACTACACAACTCAATTTGGTATTGGCTTTAGAAGATGTTTTTAATAGTGATTTTAAAGCTTCAGATTTTACTTTATATTGCAAATGAGGCTTTCCATTTACAAGCAGCAATTGGAAAACGATGAAGAATTGTCGAATGAACTTTGTGAAGATGAAGTAGTAAAAAATCAAAAAGACCAAGAGCAATATCAAAGTAACCCTACCGATTGTAATCTGTATTCAGTTTGTTTCGTACCACTTCAATTAAAAACAAACAATAAAAAGCAATTAATTTGGAGTAACAAAAAATCATCATCCCCATGATTTTTTCGGCCAATCAAAATAACATTTAAAAAAAAGTACTCAATTAATAAAAAAGAAATATCAGCAATGGAAAAACACATAGAGATGTTGCAATCCACTAGTGCTAATATAGGCAACTCAACTACAAAAATTCACTATGACTTAAAAATGTTTGATGGGAAAACTATCAGTGCATATAAAAATATGCAGACTATGTGGTGCTACTCCAAAGATGATGAACGATCTTCCATTGATATATAGTCGGCCAAAAAATACATCATAGTACGATTTTGTATGCTTATATTAGATGTATTGAATTATTTTTAAATATTTCTTACCGATTAAAACTTCTTAAATGACGGGTTTTCGAATAAGGTAAAACTGACTATGTTATTTTTGAGAAAACAAAAAAAATATTCAAAGATACCTACAAAAAAATGCCGAATTGCTTGTAGATGTAGTTAAGCAAAGATTTGGTTCATCGAACACTCAGGTCGATTTTTTGAAATTTTTATAGTTGCATCAATAACTGGAATTAATGAAGATTTATTTAAACGATTTAACATTATTCTTCGGACTATTTCAAGCGGATTTTCTATTAATATTGAGCGTTTTTCGATATATACAAAAGAAACTGCCGAATTATATGTGTCTTTGTATCCTTGGTATCCTATGCCTGCAAGCGTCCATAAACTCCTCAATGTTGTAAAATAAGAATGTAACACACACTTTTAATGAATATCCTGAGGAATTACTGTTATCAGAACCAGAAATAAATCAGTAGGAAACTTATATTTCACAACATTGATTTAGTTGTAGTGTTTTTTAAAGTTCTCAGAGTTAAAATGTTTAGTTATACTGTTTTTAGGGAACTATTGTTAAATTATATTTTATATGATTTTTGTATAAGCTTCTTTTTATTCAGTTTCTTGTTTTTTGATTTGTTTAATTTTTACGAGTCAACATATTAAGTTGTACCGTTTTTAGAAAATTATTGTTAAATTATATTTTTTCTTTCTTGATTATGCAAATGGCCGTTGATTTGTAGTATTTTTTGGTTAAATAGTAAAGTGAAAAATCTTAGTTTTTTAAAGCAAAGTACGTGTATTTTTATATTTCATATACGTAACATGACATACTACTATGTCCTTAATAAATCACTGCAGGGATACATCTTACAGAATTGACAAAAACAAGCTAAAATCTATATTCCATACATATTTTGAGAGTCTAATAAACATTTTAAACAAATTTCAATTGATTTCTATGGTTTCATACGATTTATAACCAATGTTAAACCTAAATTAGGTGTTACCACTGCGCGACAGCGCGCAGAAGAGAGAACATTTTACAAAGTTGTAATTAACTTATAGATTTTTTTGTTTGTTTATTTGTTAACAAGTTGAAGAGGAAGAATAGTTGGCTTAAATTAAGTCAAACTAATCTTGAACCGTTTATAACAAGAAAATAATCATATGTAATTTGTAATCTATTATGTAATTATGTAAAATTCTCTTCATTTGTAATAAAACTTTTATTATTATGATTATTTTTATTTAAGAAATTTATACCATCGCAATTTAAAAAAATAATACATTATAGTGTAAATTTTATTGAAAAACAAAGTCAACTATTACTTCCTTCTAAGTCGGAAACGGTATTTTTTCTTTTTTTATAAATAAATAATAAAATACTATTTACTTAAATTTTTTTCGCAACATTTTTAAAAAATAACAAATTTTAACATTTAACAAAGCTTTTTTTTAAACACCCTGTATATGTTTTTAAAACAAATATTATTGGCATATGTTTTATTGGCTTCTAATTATCCCATATTTACCTATTTTTTAAAATTTCGTGTTGCCTACGATTTGGTGCCAACTTTTGTGGCATCTTTCCCCACCGTGCGGCGCGGCGCTGCATTGTAATCAACATCCGGAAGAAGTTATTTTGCATCACGATTTTAATATTTTAAAGAGATTTCTGTACACTAATGAAATGAATAGCTTTTATGTATGTAGATGGGGTTAATTTACAACAAGTAGTGAATTTTTTTAAACGGACGGCTCTTTATCGCGCTCGTATTGAAACTAAAGTGCCGCATACTGGTAAGAAATATAAAACGCAATGACCGAAAATTCCTTGGGATAAAACAGCTGTGTACATAACAGTTTTTCCTTAATTATCATATCATACCAATTCAGTAGAATTTTTATATCCACCTATCCAGAAGTTTCCATAACACTTTACAATTTTCTATTTTTATTGTAAAAATAGAAATAATAATAAACATTTATAAATTCAATGATATAAAATGGATAATACTAAATAATTAGTTTATAAATAAAAATAAATAAAATTTGAATTGGATACATTCAATAAGTAAATAAATGAATCTCATGTTTTTAAATTGAAGCATTTCAAACAAACTTACTATTCAATAAATTTATTTCCGATGAAAAGTAGTCTTCGCTGCCGTGATAATAAACACTTCTAGTCTCATTTTTCTTTGTAGTTGAATTGTAATAGCTTTCCGTTTCCGACCATTTAGTTTCCGCGCAGCCTTTAAACCTAACTACTATGCCTTAAATAAATTTGTAAATAATAGAGGTTTTTATTTATAAAAAAACAAATAAACTGAAATACCTTTAATAGATTTTTCTTCGGTGAATTTGCATTGTAGATAACCGATGATTTGTTGGCCAGAGTAATAACAATTAGCATAATTTTCCAAATAAATATCACATTTAGACATTATTGAATGGCATCAACTCTCAACGCATGCGTTTTAACTTGTTTGTTGGGGCCAGAAGAGTAGTAGCACCTAACCTACAATATAAATTTCTGTGTGAATTGAAACCTTTAAGACCCACACACATTCAACTTCAATTTTAATGTAATAGAACTCATTCAACTTACAATTATAAAAGGAAAATGTGCACTAATTGAAACGGCTCATCGGTCCCGTCACATTCACAGCTGATTCACATCTAGATATACACAAAATTACACGACCTTGTGAGAGTTATAAGCACGTTATGAGCATAGTTATATGAGTAAATCGCTCCTGTGTTATGTATGTGATATATAGATAAAATAACAATTTCTACCTACTAATGACTCAGATCAATACAATTTCATAAATAATTTGATTAAAAATAATTACTTTATCAGGACACTTACTGATTGATTTGTAATTGTTTATATTAACTTGTCAAATGAAACTGCAAACGGAAATAAAAAAGCGGTAATTTAAAATTCAAGGTGTAATAATCTCTATACCAATAAAATATATGTTGTTAGTCGCTTTGGGATCAAATTTGTTTTATTTTTAACCTTGATTTTGTGTCCGCAAAAATAATTAACTTATTGTATTCAAACACGCTTTTTTGTTTAATAATAATAACCATCAATTTATTATAATTCGTGTTAACATTATTTAATTTAAAAACCGATTTACAAATTTTTAAAATTAAATTAGTCAATTTTCACAATTTGTTAAATTGATAATAATTAAACCTAAATAAAAAAACATAGCTGGATTAATTAATGATAATAAAAATTGATATGCTATCCAAACGTCGTCCGCAGTTTTTTTAATAATTTTTATGCGAACAACTAATTATGCTGTCTATTAATCAAATATTAATATTTAAGGAAACGAATAAAAATAAATAATTAAAATTACTCATTTTTTGAAATAGTTGATAATTTAATTCTTTAAACAATTTTAAAACATCATTTAGAAAAATTAATTCTTTGCAATACTAGTTTTAACCCTTAACTACTTCTACTAAGTGTTTTCAAGTTACGTAACTACTATTGTGTGTGTTACGATTTAATGTATGATTTTGAAAATCATAATTATAGGCCAGTCAATGGGGAACTTGAAATTACAAAATGTATTAGCAGCCCAATTTTTTGATTGTTTCATACAAAAGTTATTATATAAAAAAATAAAATCCAACCAATAACAATAAAAAATCGCACAAGGAAATTTTTGTGATTTTTTGCGGTTCTGGATTGAAGGAGAACTTGTAAGCAAACAATTAAAAAATTTGTCTGCTAATACATTTTGTAAATATAAGGTACTTTTTGAGTCAGGTTTTTTGTCTTTTATATTTTTATTCCACAAATTATTAATAAATATAAATATATTTTAATATAAAAAACCGATTTAATTCTTAAAAAACTATAATTTTTAAAATACAACAAATGGAAATTTAAAATAATGTAATGGATCACAGTTGAAAATTGTTAGTCGTTTCTCATAGATTGTGACGGGAATATATGCATAAATTATACTGGGTGTTTTTTCAAAAGTATCCACTCTGGATATCTCAGAAAATCGGAAGAAAACAAAAAAATCCCGAATCACGTCAAATTCTATTTTGAGGGCGACATCTGTTGACATATTGTTGACATTTCTGTCATTTTCCCTCCCTTACAACAAGCACATTTAAAAAATTCTAAATGGGATGACCCACTTTGTTATACCTCATTTGAACATTTTTTATTCCACTGAAATTCTGGTTTATATTTTGTTTTTTTTTTAATTTATCTTTTATAAATTTTTTTAAATTTCATTTATTATATTTTAGTATATTTTCTTCAATATAAAAATCGAAGTATTTCTGAGTCATTTTCCCACTCCCTTACAACAAGTTCCTATCAAAAATTCTAAACGGGATCGTCCACTTTGTGACTCCTCATTTGAAAGATTTTTATGTCAGAATCTCAGGGTCTTAAATTTTGTTTTTTTTTAATTTGTTTTTTTTTATTTTTTAAATTTTATTTTTTCTATATTTTAGTATGTGTCTGACACATGTCAACAATATGTCAAATTATATTTTCTTCAATATAAAAATCGACGTATTTCTGAGTATTTAAATGTTTTGCTAATTTTTTTTCATTTTTAAGAATAAAAATCAAACAAATATATTACAAAATTTAAAAAATACATTAAGACCTATCAAATGAGGTGGTACAAGTGGGTTATTTTGTTTAAAATTTAGAAAGGTGTTTATTGGAGAGGACGGGAAAGTGACAGGTATGTCAACTTTGAAAATAAAAATTCACATGTTTCAGTTTTTTTAATATTTCCATATTATTTTCAGAAATAATTTATTTCTGACAACGTATTTAAACTTTTTTTTAATAAAAATTGACATCGCTGAATTACTGAGATAAAGACCTTTCCAATAATGTGTTGACATGTGTGTCACTTTCCCCCTCCCCTTCAACAAGTACTATTCAAAAATTTTAAATGGAATAAAAGTGGGTCAACTATATGTCAAAACACGTTCCTATCAATCGGGACAATTCTATTTTGATTGAGACGTCTTTTGACAAGTACTATTCAAACATTTTAAATGGAATGAAAATGATGTGTTAACATGTGTGTCACTTTCCCCCTCCCTTCCAACAAGTTCTATTCAAAAATTTTAAATGGAATGACCCACTTTCATTCCATTTAAAATTATTGATTAATTACTTGTTGGAGGGGAGGAGGAAAGTGACACATATCGCATGTCAACTATGTGTCAAAATAGAAATTTACGTGTTCCGTGATTTTTTTTGTTTTGTCCCGATTTTATTATATATCCAGAGTAGATACTTTTGAAAAAAACAACCAGTATAAAAAAATTTGCTTTGTGTTTATGTTTATTATTTTATATATTTATATCAAAATTATCTTTATCGACAATTAAAACAGTGCGTAGTATTTATTATCTCTAACTACGATCACTAGCAAAATTGACGATTATTCTACAACCAACTTCATACGAAAATATAATTCTATAAATGAGTAGTAATATTACCGCACACTAACACAGTAAGTAAGCAGTAGTGCCAACTGTTTCATATATGATAAAATCTTAGTGTATTAGAATAATAAACAAATTGAATATAAATGACAATTATTTCAAATTAATGTCGGAAATCGATATTATGCCGAGAAATGTCATTTAAAAATATAAGCTAGAAAGAATACAAAAAATAAAAATAATAAAATATTTGTCAATAAACTACAATGGAGTTACAATAGTGAAATATTAGTATATTTCTTACAAGCGACTTGCAAAAAGCTTAAGTAATAACTATTGTGTGGTGTTTCGGCCCCGCAAATGCGCACTGTGCAATTTTTACTGTTTTATAACAGTTAACACAATAGATGATTATCAGAAACAAAATTTATATTAATAAGGTTGAGCAAAATTTTTATTTGTGTGTGAGGTGCCAGAACACCCCACAATAGCAATTAAGGATAAAAATGTTTTAAAAATTTGCATGTTTTAAAAATATTACTTAATTTAAAGAAATATTATGATTATGTTTTATGGTTGTTTTATATCATTACCCCTAAGAAGCCGATGGTTTGTGATAGCGGGGTATTGATGGGACCAACAGCTCATAAGGTGACTTCCGAACGAACCACCACCGGATTGAAAGCGGGATTAATTGCTCACATTTTTGGGGTTTGAACCCACGACCCACGAGCTTTACAACTGAGCTATCCACTATTCAAAAATTAAATTAAAACAAATAAATTGTGCGATTCAAAAGTTATTTCTAGTTGCTGTTAAAAAAAAATCAGAATTTTGAAAATGACAAATAATTTCAATTTTAAAAGATTTGAATTTAAAAATAATTGAAATTATTAAAAATATTTATTTAAAAAATCACAAAAAATTTGAGTAATTTTGAAAACAATGAATTATTTTCTTTTCTACAGTTATGTACCATATATTTTTTAAGTAATTTTAAAAATTATAAATAGTACTTAATTTGAAATTTATGATATAAATTTAAGATATAAAATTAAATTATTTCAAAATTATTTATTTATAAAAATTTACAAGATTTTTGAGTAATAATAAATTGAGAAAATAAGTTTTAGATAAATCAAACTTCGATTACATATTATCAAAGAAATGAAATTATATTAAAGGAGCAACAATTTCACAAATCTCATTTCTGTAATTTTCAGTTGAGTAGATTTAACAAAAAACGATTTTATACAAATTTAAATGGTACGGTTGTTATTAAAAATTTCAAATATAATGACAAAAACATTTTCTGAAAAATCTAAATTATTCATTTACTTTTAAAAACTTTAAAGTCAGAGTGACTTATACACTTTTCTAATGCATTATTTAAACGTCGGTTTATTTTTCAATCTCTTGAGACTAATGATCAACACCAGAGATTAAAAACATTTTTGAAGGAAAAATATAAAAATACTAGAAATTCATCTAGAACACTAAACATACTGATAACTTCTGGGAGCTGCTACAAGAGACAACCATCAAATGCATACAATTGTTTTGCTTTTCAACTTTAAAATAATTAACAATACAGTCTGAAAAACTGGAAGATTTGGGATAGCGCCAACAATTGCAGCCCATTAAAACATTAATAGACATTTGATTTGTACTCGATAAATTAATTATTTTAATATTGTAATAATTATATTAAGCTATAAATAGAAATGTTTTTGGGTGATTATCTCCAGCGGAGAATGACTATTAGAACTTTTCTACAAATTTTATTATAAAATTTTGTTTATTGGTCATCATAAAACAAGCAAACGGTTCGGATTAATTCCTCATCCCTTTATGAATATTACTCAATGACCAACATTTTATAATAAAATTTGCAGAAGTCCTAACAGTCATTCTCGTCTGAAGCTAACCTCTTAAAATTAATGATAAAACCATTTGAAACATAAATGTTATTGTTGTATAATGTTGTACTTGGTGGCCTTTTCTAAAATATTATTCCTTTAGCAGTTCTGCCTTTTTTGTGAAGTCTATAAGTTTTTGCCAAAGGGTTAACTTTGATCCAAAAACTGCTATGCCTCGCATTTGTACAACAAATGTTCCGCTTCCATAGGTGATAATATTGTACGTTCATGATATGTATGTGCTTGTTATGACCACAGTTACCGGTAATTAGTCCTACAAACCTCATAAATATAATTGGACTCATATGCATGGGCATTTTGTGTTAATGCTATCCAGAATAGTTTAATTTAGTAATTCATTCCATAATAGCTTTTCCACAAGTTGTTTTGTTTGGTTTCTTCGGATTATTTCGTAGTTGTCGTGTTGGATTTGTAAAATGAATGTCCTGCTGCTGGTCTGCTATAAGACGTTTATTAGTGGCAATCTTAACGTCTTTAGTGCCGCTTAGCTATCACATATGATGGTCTGATAGAATGCAGTCTCGACTCTATCATAGTCAATAACACACCACTCAATGTCAACCACCTTTGTTTGAAAAACAAAACCATATTTGCAATAGAATAGAGTTTGCTGATGTTTGCCTTTATATGTATATACCAACTTTAGTGCCGCTTTGGTTTTTGGTCCCATCTATCTACCACACGTTTCTCTGCACTCTGCAGGGGTATCTTTTCCTTGGCCACTTGCCTCAGAGCCGTTTATTGCACCAAAAGGACATTTGAATGCGGTAACTTTTTCTGAAGTCTGATCTTATAATGACTTTTTCCTTCATACAACAGGTTTGTAATATTCAGTATATAAATCTCAATGTTAAAATCGTGTGTTTACATGTAGTCTGAATTCAGCTAGTCTTGCTTTGATCGCCAGCGTTATCAGCAAACATGCTATCCTTTTTACAGTAAAACTCTTTTATGTTGACCCAAGCTGGTCAAATTTTCAAGCGGATGTGTATATGCAAAAATCTGGTGTTATTGTACATTTGTAGACATAGCGTTATGACTGATATGTAATGTGAGTTGAAAACAAAAACTAAAAATTTAGACGTTGGATTTTGTGTGCACTCTACCCTCTCCAACCCGTTTTTTCTGCGCGAGGATTTAACTTTTATGTTAACGCAATTTTGGTCAGCTGTACTTTGCCTAAATTACAAGTTACAGTCTTCATTTCACTCTATACTATGTGATGAACAATAGCTGAGTAATTACCACCGTATATAGCAATTTCTTTAAATTTGGCGACCATACATTTTGTTTTGCTTCCCACGGTTTGCAATTACAATTTTAGATGAGAGTGCATAAAGTAATTTGTGTCATGTGTAACTTCTAGATAGAATGTGCAAAGCCACAATTTCAGTGATAAATATTGTAAATTTTTGATCATCGACAGCGTTTATTATAACTCGTTTTCAATCACCGCTTACTTGAACTTACAACAATGTCAACTTAGAACGGCTATCAGCGGAGACTATAGGCATTTATGGATGTAATTAAAGTGTGGAGCGTTTACAAAAGTTGTTTCAAAAAAAGATTTTCAAGACGATAGCTTGGCTAGAAGAGGTTATTTTATCACTTTCTAATACTACCATCGCCTTCAAGCTGCGTCATCGGAACAGTGTTGCCAAGTCAGCGGAATTTCTGCTAGATATGGCTAATTTCAATTCTAAATTGCGGCAAAATTATCAATCTAGCGGGTAGCGGTTTACCTAAAAACTACAAATTTTAGTAAAATGTTACAAAAATGTTGTACTTCTTAAATTTTCCAATCGGAAAATGTTTACATTTCTTTGTAATGATTTCGGTTTTGTAGTGTTGTGATAGTAGGAGCTCCGGTAAATTTCCCGATTCCGTCGATTCTCAAAAAAAAATTAATAAAACATGAATAAAATTTAACTTTTGCTTGTATATTTTAAATAATTTTTTTCTGTCGGAAAAAGTTGTGAATTTAGTGGTCACTGCATATGGCTAGTTGGCAACGCTGTATCGAAATAACCGCAGTGTTGGTCTTGGTGGCCTGACAGCCGTTCGCGATGAATGTCCCGATTGCAGTTACCGCCAGATGTAAAATTTGCGCAGTTATTCGTTTTTTAAATGCAAAATAAATTCCACATATAGACATCCACCATCATTTAGGTGAAATTTTGGTAATGCAAAACTTAGTAAATGTTTGGCAGGACTCATTCCCCTCTCTTCCTACAGCCCCGATCTAGCCAATAATGATTACCACTTCTATTAAAATTGAAAAAATAGTTGGGTGGCCTACGTTTCCAAAACGTCCAATGTCAAAAAAATTTGATACTCACTTTCCCAACGGGTTGGTGGCAGAGGTCTACGACATAGGGATGCAAGAGGTCGAAAAATGTCAACAAAAATGCGTAGAAAAAAATGACAATTATGTAGAAAAACAAACTAAAGATTACTCTTTCTAAGGATGTAAATAATTATAGTAATAAACAGTGCTGTCTACATTTTAAAAAATAGGAATATTATTATTTTTAAAACAACCCTCGTGTTATAATTAAAGTCCAGTGTTTAGTAAATAAATTATAAGACAAAGCAAAAATAAGATAATATTGGGGGCCGGCCTAAAACCTTAAAATAATTACGAATTGACCGATTTAAGAAAATTGAAAAATGATTGAATCGAAAAAAATATAATTATTATGTTTTTATATCACGATTTATTTAGACGCACCGTGATTGCAATTTCGACAGACGTAAACGTCTAATGAGTTAGGTATTTTTCACATACATTTTCATAAAATTTCTTTCAACTTTTAGGTGCGTTTCACAATTAATTAATTTTGGCCAAATTAATTTATTTTGTTATTTTGCGATTTTCGTAACTATTTACAATTTGAAGGTTTGGCAAGGGGCCCGTTAAATAGCTCTTGCCTACGGCCCTTATATTTCATAAGACGGCCCTGACTTTGTTAGCTCGTAATCTTGCAACAATTGGAGATTTAAATTGCGAGTTCTAATAATAACTTACCATATTGTGGATTTTTCCCAACATTTGTCATAAATCAAATTAATAATTATTAACATAGATCTGGCCATTTTTGCAATTTTTCAGTTTTTTAAATCAAATAATTAACATAGGTATGTCTTTAAATCAAAACAAATGAACTTTCAATGCATTTTAAACTTTATAGACAAGCATGTGTTTTAGGAACAATCTTACATACTTAACAACTTTTTCATAACTGTAAATTACATCTATCATTTTAGTAGTTCTGTAAAAAACATGAATATAAAAACATCATCATATCAAAAGATTGTTTTAGAATCTCATTTCGTTGATTGAAGCGGCATGTATTTTAAGTACTTTGTCATTTTTTTTGTTAGAAATAAATAAAACATACAGTAACAGAACAATTATAGTGTATTTACATAAAAAATATATAATTAGCAATTCCAAATGTTTCTTTGATTTTGTTTTGTGGTTGCAAAATCAAATATAAGCTAAATAAAAACAAAACGAAACAAATTTAATGAAATTAAACAAAATATATAGCCAATGCGGTTGTCATTAATTTAAATAATTTGAAAAGTTAAGATTGTATTTTCATGCTGTCATGCAGGTAATAATACTGTTTGAAACCTGCAATAAGGAACATAAAAATCACAACCCCAATCGAATAAATACTGTACAAGTTATAACAGTATATTATTGTATAAATACTTATATTATTGAGATGCTTAGATTGATATAACTATAAACTAAAATAATATATCCCATTATTGACTTTGTATTGACTATATTTTAAAAAGAAAAATAAAATACCCCTTTGTTATATATTAACCTCTTAACTGGGAATACTTTCCCATAATAATCACATTTAAGTACAACCCCGCTTTAGCAGAGTCTTCAAATAAATATTATTTATAATGTATGTATAATTTTTTGTAATAATAATAATAAATTAACTCAGTCAAAACAAATCATTTTAGAACGAAATAATTATATCGAATGCAGTCTTTCGTACTTTAAATAAACTAGAATGTTTTATAAATTAAATTAATCACAAGTTGGTATAAGGTTTAGAGATTATAAAAATTAGTGGTCATTTAGTCTATCCTGGCTGCGGCTACTACTACGTGAGGTTTTACGATGTAAGTTTTCCAAATATGCAGCTGGTGCCCATCCTTCTATTGTTGTACCTAAAACGCAACAAAATATATATTAATAATACTATTCAAGTTTTAATTATTTCACAATTAAAGCGAAACACTATATGGGCATCGCCTAAAAAGCCACCAAAATGAAATAAAGCATTGTGTTTATGATGTATTGTGTTTTTGACTTCAACCAAGCAACATATTTATCATTTATTAAACGAAGATTCGATCCGGAATTTATAAATCAACAATTAGTTGATATAAGTTTTTGTTTTGTTATATTGTTGCAGGAATTTTTTTAAATAGAAGATTATAATACTAGGCAATAATAGCTATTTGTGCATTAAAGTAACAAATGCTTTTTCTTCGTATTAAGTATCGCATTTTATACAAAAAAATTGATAGTTTGAATAATTATTTTTATATTTACCATTTCTAGCGGAAGAAAAATATAGATCTGTTTGTAATGTTTGAAAAATATTATTCTCATCGTCTTTCACTAACTGAAAATTCACAGTTTTGCCCGAATGAGGCTCGAGTGCTATTTTTTTCTCGTACAGTGACAAATCTGACTTTTGCTCGTGCAAAATTTGTTTCCACTTGCAGATAGTGATTTTTAACATCCAGACAAAATAAATTTTGCCCAAGCAAGCGTCCGTAGAGCTACACTTATGTGTGATTAATGTGAAAAATGTACAAAGCAACCAGTTGCTATCAATACTGTTACAAAGATGTCTGAAAACTGCAGAGTTCTTGAAGTTACAAAAACCTTCTTGAAGTTACAAAAACCTTATATATATATATATATATATATATATATATATATATATTAATATTATACTTCGTATTACGTTAGAAAAACATTTGCCATAATACTGGCCAATGTAGGAGTGGACAGCACAACTATCAAGTAGCATGCAGAATAAAAAAACATCAATTATGGCAGAAGGTAGACCCTTCACTAAAGAACTCAGTTGGATATAAACTTCTAGCAATAACAAAACTATTGGTCAATAAAAAAAGCATATCGCCAAAAGTTAACCACATCTGAAAATATTGCCGCTAATTTAAGAATTAAAGCCTGAACTGCTGAATTCATTAACGTGCACGGGACATCTAGACCGTACACAGGACCTACAGTGTTTCTTCCTGTCCAAAAGAAAGTGTGCTCAATACAACTTTTCTTTAACCTGATAATTTTTTTCCTCAAAGTAAAGACTTTCCGGATGTGAACAGGGACCAGCCAATCCTGTTTATAAATTCAGAAAAGTCTGTTCTGGAGTTTCATATACAAATTATGAAAATGTTACTGTTAACATTTATAATAAAGATGAATAATCAATAATGCCAAGAAAAATTTGCAAACTCTAGTAGGAAAAAACTTTATTGCCGTCTATTTCTCAACCATTTGGATAAAAAGATGCAAAGTCAACCTGAACCATTTATAGCGTTGATTTCAAAAATTTGCCTGCCTAAAAAATTATATTAGTTCAACGATAGAAATAAAAATAAATGATATTTTAGTACATTTCTTCTTTTTTGTAACTTGTAACTTAGAGCTCATAACACATTTGATACAATATTTGTAAAAGTATATAATATCCCACAACTGATTATAAAAAAATGAAGAAAATCATTGAATAGAAGAAAGGAAATAACATGGCTCAAAAACATAAACCAGTGGATAAACAAAATATTATCAAAATCTTAGTTTGTACATTCAGAAACCGTATTAACATACCAATATCGTCGTATATAAATTTTCACAACTTTCACTTAATAATTTAAAATGTACTTTTTACAAATGCAAAATTTATCTTTTTTACTTAATTCAGGTAACCCACTATCATTCCAATACCAAAGTAACGTCTAATTCGAATTAGATTATTTTGAAACTAGCCCTTTTCTACGGAAAATGAGATTGGCAAGTGGTTTTTTTAAGCAATGATCGAAATCAATAATCAAGTAACTAAGATACAATAAAATAGGTTCGGATTGTTTATTCAACCTTAAAGAGTTTTTCAAAAAACTTCAGTTTTGTGTCCGCAAAGATGAAGCAAATGAACATAACCATATTGCTATGTTATGCTCAGAAATATTGTAAAAGAATTGACAACGTGCCCGCATCAGGGGCCAATTGGTCCTACAAATTTGGTGTGAAAAAAGCTAAGACCGGCCCTCATACAAACTATGAAGACCCACATATGCACTAAACTTCTTTAATGGCCGAATTTATAGATGGCCCATGTAGAAATTTGTTTAGCTTTTTTTGTCCAAAAAGGTAACATCAATGCAGACTAATAGTACCACAAGTTGGAGGAATTGGTATATCTAGATAATTTAGTTGTTGGTTTAGAAATTTTCGTTTCTGGTATTATTTGGCTTTCTATGACTTTTCTAGATTATTTTAGTAGGAGCCAAAAAAGTTGTACAATTAATTTAATTTAAAAGTCATTTTTTACATAAATCGATTGGAAATTTTCAAGTTTCAAAATTAAGGGTATATCAGTCAATTAACTTATTTTAAATACTTCTAATATGGAAATAGTAACGTATTTTTTTCTAATATAAATTACAATACTCTCGACACCCGCTGTGTACCAGAGATGAAAAAAGATAATAATAATAATAATAATAAATTATAATATAAAATAAAAATGTTAATAAACCTAAAAAAAAACTTAAAAAGCACGGCAGCAACACTATTTGTACACATATTTTGCACTATAATAAAAAAAATTTCATTGACTACTTATAGCATAATTCAAAAATAATCTGCCAAATAGTTTATTGGTGTAAATCTAAAATTCTTAATAAAGCGATAGTTGGGAGGGTGGGTGAGCCACTATAGTTAGTGGCTCACCTACCCGCCTCATTAAGAATTTTGATTTTGAATTATTCTATTGGTTTATTAAAATTGTGTGAACATTTCTAGTGAGTTGAATGTGATTTTATTTTTGCTGTTTTTTTCAATTTAGGTTCTCTTAAAAACCAAATGCGCAAGAACAACTTTGATTTTTTTGCATGAGGTGGTCCTCTATGTACCTCTAAAGTCTCTTCTATAAAGTCCAGGAGCTTTTTCCAAACCATTGGCTTCAACTCTAAGCAAAATAAACTGTATGCCGCATGTTATATGCATCGAATGCACACAGCAGTTGATGCGGAGTCTCTTTCTCCTACAAGCGTTCACGGCATACTCATTTTTTTGTATACCCAATCAATGGATGTGCTTGTTGAGACCAAATTGCCTATTAATTAGTTCTATTAGCTTTTTGAGTATTTTGTGTTGGTTCTTGTTTTTGTAAAGAATACTCTTGTGTAATTCTTCATCTAGCACGAGTACGATTGCTTCTCTTCCCGTCTCACGTGAAATACTAAAAGTAGGTTCTGATCCAATAAATGTTTGGTGTACCAGGTGCACTCTGTTGTTTATTGCAAATGCCCCCAAACTGTCTATGTAATACAAGACCAGTATAGATTTTATTAATTGTAACGCATGTAATGCTGCTTGGATTTTAGACAAAATCATAATCGGTCTGTTTGATTGAACTTCCAACATCATAGTGTAGCACACCACTCAATTGTAGATATTTCGACTTGAAAACAGGGGCATATTTGCCCAAGGATAGCGTAATCTGCTTCCTCCAGCCTTTGCCTTCATATGTTCGACCTCAGGTCCTGTTTCTCTAGTCTGTGCACGTGTACTTTCCTTTTACCACTTGTCTTGCGACAGTATTACTACATCAAAAGACCTCTAAATGTGGCAATTTTTTATAAAGTCCGACTTTCTCATTTTTCCACATGCGACAATATGTATATCTGTATGTAAGTTCCAAGATTAGATAAGTGTTCGTTTATTTGTAATCTGTACACTGCTTAGTTCGCCTCGGCTATCACAAATACATGAAGTGACGATCGTATTTCTATAGTTGCTGTTGGCGTTGCTTTCATCCATCCTATTATCAGGAGATAATCTAAGATACGGTATTGGAAATATATACCCTCGGTTTTGACAAATAATTAATAATTAAAAATGAAGAAGTGTTTTGTGTGTGGTTCGGAAGATTCCGTTATTGATTTTAATGATGAATATACGTTTTGGAGCAGAAAACCTTTAATTTCATAATTTCTCTATGTATTCCTTTTATCAATCAGTAACACAAATTCAAGAAAATGAGTTAATACGACTCGGTCTATCATTCGACGCGCTTGCATTTAAAATTTAACATCTAAAAATTCTAAAACACGGAGAAATCATGGATGTGAAAACGGGAAGTAGGCACCCTATATTTTTCAATTTCTTGTGTCATAATCTCTCACCAACTCGTCGATTTATATGAACCACAAATCACAAAGTTACCAAAAAAACAAAAATTAATTACAATCAATTATTTAACGGCATTAGCACGCGGTTAGGCCAGGACACCCATTTGGAATTTATTAATGGATATATTATCTACCATAAAATCTTTATCATATTCAAATAACAGATGAGGGTAGATATTTCTAATACCGGATCTTGTACTAAGACACGCCATCCTCTGCACTTTGACTAGCTTAGTAGCTGTAGTCCCGAGAGTGATTTTTTTTATCCCACACAAGTGCTCCTTATGTTAGGGTAGGTCTAATTACCAATTTTCAACTTTGATAAAAGTTTAGTAAAAGTGCGTCATGCTAACCACATAAGAAGTATCTAAAATAGGAAGCGCGACAGATATATTTCAAACACAAAGAAACGTTTTTTATTTGGCGAGGTACACACAGGTAAAATTTCAAAAATGGGATATTTTTGTTTTTTGTTTTATACGCAAAATGCAATTTTCAGACTTAAAACTCATAAATGACTTTACAGTATAAAAATTTATCATTTTTTCGAAAGGTCTCTTACACAAAGTAATTTATGATAAATCATACAAAACAATGCTACTTAAACTTAGATTGATAAACAAACCTCAGTGACGTTAGCCCTTATAACAATAATCAAGTTTCTTATCACTTATCTTGGTTTTTCAAATTTTCATAAAGTAATAGTTGCACTCGTGCATCATTCTACTGTTTCTAAATGCTAAAATGCAAGTACGCAGTCTTGTACAAAAATTAAATATACTAATACATACGCCTTATATCCGGAAAACCACCGCATCTCTGACCCATAACTAACATTAACTACTACATATGGTACGTACTCGAAAATTTTTGCAAATGTCAAACAGAATACTTACTACAATAAAGACCTCTTTTCATACAACATAAAATGCTGGAAATATTGACAATTTTTATCAGATTGAAATCAAAACTTCTCTAAGCTAACCTCAGGGGTCTTATAGTGTTTATCTTATTGGGCGTATATCTAATCTAATTCATTCAAATCAATTGATATGACAGCACAAGTAATAGAAATTATTTTTAAATCACAAAACTTAATCTGTAGGCAGTGTAAATTTTATTATTATAAATACCTAAATTTACGCTAATAAAAACCTAAGTAAATTTCATTGGTTGTTTCACCAATGATCTTCTAAAAACAAAATTAAACTTGAAGAAACTATTTCTTCAAATGGAAATTTAAAAAATGCATCAACGCTTCTTAACTATGTGACTAATACACTTAGACATAATAGTTAAGAAGTATATTGCAATTGTTACATACAGTAAATACTATCTCTTTTTATAATTTTTTTAGTACAAAAAAACATAGCCAAAGTTTATGAAAAATAATTATAACTACTTTTAAATCAAATTGAAATTAATGCACCAAATATTAGGATATCTATGTAGTTTCTGAACTCAAATTACACTAAAATAACTTTTTACGTTTCTTATATTTATATTGAAGCTATTGCTTTTAAGAAGATTCTGTAAATAAAAAATCTAAAATGCAAGTATCTGCCGTTGTGTTCATTAAATAAATACAATTCTACAATAAATATATCTATCTAAAATGCATGTTCAAACTCAATTTCATTACTGGCCCCCAAAAAAGACACCTAAACTATCAAGAATTGGAAAAGATTTTAAATAGTAGTAGTAATACTTACCAACAACTTTAACAAACCACCAGCCAGCGCAACCAACTTTTAATAATTCAACTATATCTCCTTCCCTCATACTAACTTCGCTACTACCAACAGCGCAATAATCCGCTAGAGCTATGTATCGTCCACTCTGAAAATTATATTAATTAACATGTACCCAAATTGGTTTTGTCAACACGAATCCAATTGATTTTTCTCTCTTTTGTATTAGTTAGTAAAGTGAGTCAAAGCATTAGCGTGCAGAGGAACTGAAAAGTATGTATGAAAACTAAAGAAGTCAGCATGGCAGTCTGGATGTAAATAGCACACACATATACAGGGTGTTTTTGAATAGAGTATACGATAGGTACAAAAATCAAAAAAACTAATATGGCGTTGATGTACTAGTTTAGAAACTTACTTATATTAGAAGTTTTTGAAGATGTTAAAACTAAAATCATTATGTTAAATCAATCAAAAATAATACTTTTTAGTACGTGAGGTATGGAAACCTACAAAAAAAGAAATCAACAGCATCGACTTTGAACAATGTTTAAAAATGCATCTTTTCTTTGATTTTTATTGCGTAATTTCACTTAATCATTCAAATATTTTAATTTTGTCCGTTGCAAACTTGATTAAAAATATCGTACATGAAAGCCCAATCAAGTGCTTTTGAACAATATTATTTTAACAAAAATGTATAACATAAATTACTCATTATTCGTTGCTATCAGCGGTTTTTGTATATTTAAAAAATCTAATGTGGCACAAAATATGGAAAGTAGACCAAAAACCTTATTAATTTTTTTAGATTTTGCATACCTATTGTAAACTCTATCTTCTCGACCCTGTAGATATATAAATATACAGAATGATCCAAAAGGTTTTACCTAATTTTGAACATATAATATGAAATGATATACGAAGCAAAACTTGTTTAAAGCAATGTCTTATTTTTATCAACTAGATAATAGTTACAGATCATTTTTGTCTTTGTTCTGTTAAATCAAG
This sequence comes from Tachinus sp. AB-2021, assembly GCA_030264575.1. NCBI lineage: Eukaryota > Metazoa > Arthropoda > Insecta > Coleoptera > Staphylinidae > Tachinus > Tachinus sp. AB-2021. The sequence continues at coordinate 14,951 of JARJEC010164043.1, read as the reverse complement.
TTTTGATTATCAAACATTTGAACCATAATTTTGAAAACCATCTTTCTACATTCGGAACTTTTTTCAGTCGAAATTGTTGAATTGGTATTGTTGGTTATCGGTATAACCGTTCAAATGTTCGATGATCAATCTATATTTGATAAAAATACCATCTAAAAAACTTTGTCTGGAGTATACTCCTATATGGATATGAAACTTAAACGAGAGGAGAAAAATATAAAAATTAATTGAAGCATTTGAAAAGTGACTCTAGAAGCGATTATTGGGCATAAAGCGGCCAAAGAAGGTTCAAAATCAAAAAAGTATTCAGAAGAATAGAGAGAGTACCAGATACAATCATAAAATAAAAAAGAGGACGGATAGTAGATTAAGAAGAGATTGTTTATTGAAGTTATCAAAGAAATATAATTTAAGAGATCATTAATGATCTAAGAAAAGAAATAAAATATAGTGAGAGGAAAAATGAATAAAAGACAGGGAAAGCTGGAAGAGAACAACGTAGAATCTGTAAATAGCAGAACACCAATGACTTATTTACTGTTACGGCTTAATTTAGCAGAACAATGACAAAAAATATGTGTAACTAGTTAAGATAAACATTGTTTCATTAAAATTTTCGGTTTTCGTAATATCCCTCATTATAGTCACAATTACCTTTTAAATGATCCAGTATATATACAGAATGACAATAATCTACATACGTTCTATGGCAAGCTAAGTTACTTACAAAGTAACATTGTCGGTTAAATTGGCAAAATTGGGCAGAATTAAAAAAAACTTAATGCCAGGTAGATTATTGTCACCCTAATTTATAAAAAACGGATAAAGCTGTAGCTTCTTTATTTATTATCAAAATTTCAAAAACAAAAAAGAGTAATATTATGTTTTTCCAGCTCAACTGTAGCTGTAGGTCACTCACTACACTTTTATAGAGACGCGAAGTACTAGGCTGCCTGCGCCTTACCAAGTAAAATGCGGTGACTCACAGGACTCCAAAACCCGCCAACACAGTCATCCGTTTATAAAATAAAATGAAACTGTCAAGACACGAAGCAATTGAAATAATTTATTTATTGCTATTTATTTATTAAATCTTGACTTATTAAATTTTCAAGAAATCTATCGTCTCATTTAAAACAATTACTCAATAGTAGCTTTTTGAAAATCTGATAATAAAAAAACTACATACAGCTCAATCCATATTTTATGAACCCTTCTGTATATTGCACATAATCTGGTCAACCACATTAAATTACAACATCGTATTGGACATGACATTCAACAACAATATCAAATGCATTCACGAGCAGACATATATGTGTACGTGTTTTATTTCAGTAGAACTTTTTCAAATATGTAAAATAAAATAAACTTTTAAATTTACTAGATTTTGAATGTATCTGAAATACAGATAAATTGTTGAAATTCTTGACTTGTTTCATATGTCAAAAAGAAAAAGTTATAACAGCTGTAACTATATTGAACAATTTAATTTATGCAAATTTTGAAAATGGGAATGTTCAATGTTAACCTATTGCAAATGGTGGCATTTTGTTTCGTGTTAGATGGTTTGAGATTTATGTCTGTGTATTTGATGATTAATCAATGTTGATCTAATTAAAACTGCATTTGCTATTATTAATGTTGTTGTTAGATATTGTTGAAGCATTGTGTATTGCACTAGAATTACATGCGAGTGAATCAAACTCATCAAAAACTGGTTAGTACCCAAATTGTGTGTGACACAGACATTATGGTAAACAATAAAATAAATAATAAAACATAATCAACTTACAATAAATAAATTAAGAATATCATATGGATATTTAGTAATTTGTAACATAAAATGTTGATGTGTTTGTGGTGCTTCCCACAAAGAATTGAGTTAACCGACCTTTCACAGCTTCTGCCCACTGCAAAGATAAAACTATTGACACCACCAAGAAAGCAAAAATTTGTTACTGAAAACTGTAAACCAAAAATTTGCATACCGACACCGGCTATTAAATTCGTTTCTATAACAAAGTAATTAAGCAATACGCAAACTAATTTCACTTTTTGTTGTTAATTGGTTCATTTTTTACTTACGGGAACAGCTTGATTTGCGTCTTCGTCATCACTATTGCTACAGTCTGAAGACCAGCTGCCACCTTCCATCGCTTCGAGCGCTTCATCTTCTATGTAGTTGCGGGTGTCAACATCGCAACTCATTGCTCTAGGTGGGCCATCTGCCAGGTTTGGCACATTTTGCCGCGTTTCCCATGAGGCCGTTTGCCTTAAATGTCTAAAGATAATTATTCAAGTTTGATTAAGTTTTTCTCAAATCTAACAGATAATAAAGATTATAAAAAGAGCTAATTTAAGATGAAAGCACATTAAAATAAAAAATACAATGCAGCGTCATTCATCTGTAAAGTAGTCCAACATTAACATTTTTTTTGCCAAAAAAGTGCTCTAGTAAAAGATGAGTGCTTTGCAACTATATGACAAAAGGAAAACATGATGGTTATGTCTAAATATCTAAGGTGAAAGCATTTTAAAATCTGTAGAGTTGTGCAAAATTAAAATTTGACAAAGAATTATTCATGTTTTGAAACAAACTATACAATTGGAAAAGTGATAGTAGCAATAAGGTTAAATTACAAACAAACCAAGTAGTTTAAAATTGGAATAGAAGTGAGACAAGGCAGATATTTTAAGTACTATCGTTGTTCAATATGTAAATCAAAGAAATAGTGCAGAAAGTACTACAAGTGAGTGAGCATAGAAGGAAAAAAAATAAAAGCTGTTCAATTTGCCAATGATGAAAATAAAATCAATGTATAGACTAAGTATAATCAAAAATGATTAAATTTGGAGATCAGGAAGAATGGACATGTACATGAACGGAGAAAAAATAGAATAAATGGAAAGGTATTGGTCCTCAGTATAGAGCTTTAAAGAAGCGATAGAGAAATAAACGGCGCAAATAGATAAGAATAACAAAAGGTAGAGTACATTTTGAATAGCAAATTTGATATAATCTGCAAAAAGGAAATTGTAAAATGTTTCAGTTGCAGTGTGTTCCTGTATAGACGTTAAACTTTTACAATAAAAAAAAGAAGAAAGGAAGCATGAAATATGGTACTGGATAAAATTAATAAGCATTCGTTGTCAGACAAAGTGCGGAATAAAGAAGACGACGCGACAAAGTAATGGTCGATGTAAAACAAAAAAAAAAGAATAAATTCAAGATGACTGATCTTGGAGAAAGAAAAAATATAAGTAGATGAAAGAAACGCAAAAAGTAAAAAACAATGAAGATGATTTATAGACCCCACCTATTTGGTGTAAAATGTTTGTGGTCCATAGTAGATCTGTTTCACTTGATGATATATTAACGATGTTCTAAATAAATAATGTTAAGGTTTCAACAGAATAATCTCGTGATGATATAGAATATAAAACCTGCTTCGTAATTTGTAGTTAGGTGTATACAATTCCATCTGCATTATACGTACTCAATAAAGAAGAACAACAAATAACTTCTGTTAAATGATAACTTTCTTGAAAAAAAAATACAGAGTGGACCACGAGAGCTGAAAGTTCTAGGATCGTTGTCATTTAAGAGAATCACAGTTAAAACTCAGTATAAAGCCATGCAATATATCCAATGGAAAGTTGACAATTTCTTCACAAATTTGCATTTTCAGCTTCCAATTATCTCATGGATTAGCCATCAAATTTTTTTATATAACACAAGTAGTTGCGTGAAGTAAAATCTAGATATTTTAGGGGCCACACAATGTTCCTGTATTTTAAAATTCTTGCATAAATTGGGCATACAAAAAATCTCCTATAGCGCGGATGCTCCGAGAATGGAGAAGCATCTGCTGAGTAAATGCAATAAAAATTTTCAAACATTTGTTAACAAAAAAAAAAGAGTTTAAATGAATCTCTTGGAAAACATCCTGGTCTTCGTAGAAGAAATAAAAGTGCTAAATGAGTAAAACGTCAAAGGCAAACAAAAGAGACAGAACCTTAGGTAAAACTCGCGCCCGCATGGCCAGTATACCTCTGATTACCAGCCAGAGATGCTTGATTGTGGTTTGTCAAGCGTACCTGCAGTAGCTATATAAAAATAATCTGACTTGGAACGCATCCCCTGGTATTTAAGTGGTATGTCAACTAGACTCCTCTTGATGGAACCAGTGCCTAAGTGTTTTTCAATAACATAAGGACAAATATGTCCCATTTCGTTAAGTTTCTGATTCTCATATGCTCGATAATGGCAGTTTTGCTTGTTGGTATAAATAGAAAAATAGAAATGTGCTTCATCAGACAACCATAAATTATTAACATCAATTGATGCTCAAATATCGTTTTCTCAAAATGCAAACAAACACAAAATTTGTCGATTTAAGTGATTGGATAATTCGGATTTTGTAAAAATGCAAATAGAGACCAAAATTCGAAGAAATATAGTCTTGTGCAGGGTGACCACAAGAAACAGCGCTTTTTGAAAAAAAAATTATTTCGTTAATTTTGGAGTATACAATTAATAAATTTATTATTTAATAAAAATGTAGTGAAACGTCATTTAAGTTATGTTTTAAATACATTGTCTAAGAGATGTTGACTACCTTCATCGATGCACTCTTCCAGTGTGCTTTTGAAGTTCTTCCACACTTTTTCCAACGCAAGAACAGACCTTCTTGAAAATCTTCAAGGAAGGGGCGAAAAAATGTTTACCAAATTTTTTAACATTTACAATTCTTTTAAACAATATTTCAAATTTATACGTTGGTGTAGATGCAATATGTATATATTGAAACAATGACACAACTGTCTAAGGAAAGGGCGTTCGCCCCTCCGCTCTCCTCTGTATCCGCCCTTGTTCCAATGGTTGCTGGTCAATCAATTGGATCTTGCAAGGAATTGTATCTTCCTACAATGCACGGGATGTGTCTATATAAACGAGAGATTTAAAGTAGCCTCAGAAAAAAAATCGCAAATTTTGAGTTACAACGGGCCTAGGTACATTTTTAAACCTAAAAATGAGACGAGTAGAGAAAATTCCAAAGCAATTCCATGATTATTCTTGGAGTATGTGCTGATGCACCATCTTCTTGGAGCCAATGAAACTGAAATAGCATAACTTCACAAGTTCACCACCATCAACCTTGTCCCTCTTCCACCTGTCATTACATAAAGTCTAAACTAAAAATTATCTGTTCCTCGTGATCACCTTGTATAAACCTAAAGTCTGACTATGTTTTGGCACACCGTTTTATATCTGCTCTGAGGCAACCAATATTTTTTAAGCTGATCCACTTTATTCAAACACAAGAATTATTGAAATGAATTCAATTTGCCTCTGCACTGCGACCACACACACAATCACAATTTTTATGGTGAGATTATCTAATGTTGTTCACGAATACACTGTGCATTCAATACTAAATGACATACAATGACAGATTATATCAGAACCAACCGAAATCAACCTGCGCATAATTACAAAATACCAATAATTTCAAAACTTCTAGTGTCAAACACTACTTAATTTTAAAGACATTTTTTTAAAGTTTTTTAAAGACTCTTTGATTAAAATTAAAATTTGTAATTTAATTAATAAAATGAACATAAAGTAAGAAATATAAAAATATTTATATATTACTAACTTGTGAGCGAGAATTGAGTATTGTTTAATTTTCTCTCCTTTTAATTCTTCCAATTGATTGAGCAATACCTTCTTAACTTCATTAACCCAGGACTGTTTCTGTTCAATAGTAGACGCCTGTATAGTGTAGACTTCCTGTCGACCTTGCAACCATACCTCAAACTTTTTCACATCTCCTTTAACAGATTCTGTTAAACCAATTTGTGACATTTTCAAATAATGCTTAAATTGAAAGTTTGATTTGTTATGGGCCGTCTTAGCAGCTGCTTTGCAGAATAGGATTGCTTTCTGATAAAGAAAGATGTGACGTTGCATGGGTTTAATTCTTAATCTAATATCCTTTTTGTTTTCAGCCCAAACAGAAAATGAACCTTGCAACAGAAGGTCGCCTTGCTGTGATAAGTCAACGGGAAATCCTGTGATGCATATCTGCAGCATGCTATCGTTCACACATTTCAGAACAATTAACATGCAATCCACGGCACCTTGCAGTTCCTTACAACTAGTGGTATCTTCGCAATACTTTAACAGATCTCCTAATAGCAGTTGATATTTAGTAATGCGCTGTACTGGTTTTAGTAAATATGCAGCCAAAGGTAGCTTATGGCCTAATTTTCGTTGGCACGCTTGAAAAAACTGGCTATTATCAATGAGGGTTTCCCGTAGCTGTTCAGAGCGTGGTATGTTTTGGCAATAAAAGCTATACAATTGATAAAATAAATCCCTCTACAAAAATATTAATATCAGTATAATATTATAATTAAGCAAATTATATTACCTTCTGCACAAAACATAAGGCAACAAGATCTATTGATGATATGCAGTTTTCCATATCTTTTAGGAACACATTTGCATGAAAATTATATATTTCATCAATATTACCAAAAAGAATGTCCAATTTTTCTAATAGTCCAATAGGCAACAACGATTGATTATCTTTAGATGTTGCTTCCATTTTATAACCCTGAATAAATATTATATATTAATTATTATTATATAATGTAATACTGGCTAAAATATTTTACCCTAATTATAGCTGCCAATTCTGCTACATAAATCCGCTCGGTTTCTAACAATTCGCTTAAAACATGTCCTTGTTTTACTTTCTGCGTTTCATCTTGGCACAGATCAAAATCGGGGGTGGAAGTATCCGTGAAATCACTAGATATTGAATTTGTTCCGGTGCTGGAGTCCATCTAAAATCATAATACATATTTAATAAATAATTAATCATATACGTTAATTTATAACACGCATATGTCATGCATGTTTCAACCTGTAAATGAGCATCACATATGGTACGATGAAAATAATTCATCGCATGTAAAAACTGGACTAACACTCAATTAACTGGATATATTTACAATTATTTATTTCTGATCTATTTATTCAATCAATCGCAATTATTTATACAGAATAAAAAGTTTATATGACCGTTATTTAAATTGTAATGGTATTATAATGTAGAAGTGAACTCTAGATATACCGGCTATTCATTTCACTAAACATAAAATATACTGGGAAAGCAATTAAGATTGTAAATAAACCAATCTAAAAGAAAATATTTCTTCATACTATATTGTTGATATTTATATATTGATCAATTAATAGAAGCAAGTTTTGGAAGCCAAAACTATTCCCATAAAATTGTTACCAAACTTACGTATTATCAAACTGTGTGCAGCTACTATATTGTTATTTTTTCTTTAAAATAAAATTATTTTTTCCATGTTTCATTTAATTTACTTTTTTTATTTTATATTTTTGTTTGATTTTTCGTGCTTTATTTTTGGTCAAATTCCGTTTTGTTTGATTATTTAGTTTTTGTGTACTGTTTTCTATTGTTTTTGTTTAAGTTTACTACATTTTTCGTTTACTTTGTCTTCAATCAAAATTTTTCTTTACTTCATTCGCTTTTAATTTTTATATTATTTTGCAGTGATATATTTTATTTTTTGTTTTATATCCGTTAATTTTCTATTAATTTTGCATTTTTGTCAAATTATAATATTTCTTTGATTTTTTTCTGCATTTTTATTTTGTTTTGTTTACTCTACGTTATTTTGGTTAGCTTGTTTACTTTTAGTTTTTTCATTTAATTGGATTTAATCAAAAAATTTCGCCAACTTCTTATTCATTTCTTGTTAAGTTTGCTCAATTTTTATTTAATTTTAATTTGTCATGTTTCATTTATTTTTCGATTATTTCATTGTTTTCGTATATTTACTGTTAAACTTTATTGTTTTAGTTAAAATTAATTTTTTGATTTTTTAATCTTTTTAAATTATTTTTTAAATATTTTTTATTTTGTTTATTAGTCATTTATTTTTATTTCTATATTATTGAATTCAATTACTTTGATTTATCTTGTTTCGGCTGTATTTCTCATAGATTTTTTGTTTTTTATTTCTTGTTTGTATATTGTGTATTGTTATAAATGACTTTTATTTATTGTGTGTTTATTTTGAAAAAAAAGTAGTTTTCTTTAAATTTTTAATGTATTCTTTATTTATTTTTTTATTAATTAATGAATAGTACACGAGAATTTTGATTTTTAATGATGTTTTGGTTTTGTACTATTTTTTTAAACTAGTTGTTTGTTAAAAATTTAATATACAGGGTGACGAAAACATATTAAAAATATGTCAGAAATAAGCCATTCTGACACATTTTTACTCTTTCATTCTATTTCTTTAATAAAGAATTATTTTATTATTACATATTTAATTAATTATTTCAGTTTGAAATCTTTACACTCAAATTACTTGGAAACAAAAACGTTATAATTTATTTTTTTGCTTAGAATATGACTTCATTTTTCTCCACCTGTTACAAATCAGCTTGTATATATTTTTTTAGAATATCGCTTAATTAATCGATGCTCTGAAAGGCCACAATAAAAATGTTTAGTGAAAATACCAGCAGAGGAACAGTAAACAGCAATAAAACGGCAAAATCTTGAGTTGTAGATTGAATGTACTGTGGTCAAAAAATATGATATTCAACGTGTCCAAATATCGATATCTGGAACTAAAGGCATCTTAAAAAGGTATATTATATCAGGAAGTAAAAGCATCTGTAAAAATGGAGGTGTTTGACACCTGATGGCTGGCATTTTCCAGGTATCTGGAAACCTCGCCATATAACCTAATAGGAATATAGGAAAAGACTTGCGCAGATCAACAGTAAAATTCACGCTCGATTTAAAAAATGCGATTGATTAACTTCCATGAGTGTAAATTATACCAGCTCTCGTAGACAGAGATAACGTAGCTCATAAACATGTAAAAAGCATACTTGACTGATCCGACTATACCGTCGGAACCTTAAACATCGAAAGCAATCAATCCTCGGATATCTTTACGTTACTTTTGGACACAATATGCACATTATACAAGCCGTCAAAAGAACCTGACAAAGCAACAGCTATACTAATCTTATGCCCAACATTGGTGGGCCTATTGAGAGAAAAAAAAGATGTTATGCATCGTAGTGAAATTTTTTGGCGCAACGTCAATAAAGAAGTATATACTCGGGCAAGTATAGAGATATTCTTGTAAGCACGCAGCAAAAGGTAGCCTTAATAGTCGCCCTCTCTAACAGAACTGTATCTGCAAGGGCACTGTTAGTGGTCGCAAGAACAATCTCTTTAAATGTTTGGTAAAAAAAAGTTAAAAACAAGCTTATGCAGGAATCCATCGCTATCTGAGAAATAAAATACTAATCTAGTGCCACCAATATCGTGTGAACTAGGAGTCTATCAAAAAAGTCATCAGAAAACACAGAAAGGTAGAATAGTTCCTCACCCAAGTCCTGACAAGTTACGGATGCTTTGGTCAATATTTGAAAAGTATAAACATCGAGACGCAAAACAACCTTGAAATGTAATAGAAGGGTCGTAATAAAGCAAAATTCAGGAAGTAAAATATAATCAAAAAACGTCGCAACACATCATCGACAGGATGTTAGAAAACACCTGAACTGAATCTCAAATATGATTGATAACAAAGATCATAAGAGATGAAAGTAGCCTCAAGCTATACAGACTAGGGTAGAGTGAAGCAATGCCGAAAGGTCTTATCTCTTTAAAAAAATTGTCCTCTCTTTTAATCATAGCAATCCACCAAATAACTTTAAAATTTTCAATTGCAAAATAGAACAATTTTAATATTTCAACAATGTTTTTTTCTGTAAATATGCTACTAATATAATCTATTTATTTTAAACTTTTTTTGTGGGATTTATTCTTCGTATATTCAATAATTACAATTTAAAATATAACCGGTATATATTGAAATATTATGGAAAAAACAATAAAAACAAGTACAAATCTGCATTTATGTGGTGTTTATTGAATTAGAAACAGTTTATTTCATTTATGCGCGAAACATTTGTATTAAAAATAAAATACAACTTATAACAAAGTGCTTCAGTAATTATAGTTTCTAATTTTAATAACTATAATAATGTGCGTTAATATTTCAGTGGTAATCATCATTAATTTTCATGGAGAGATGATGTGCATGTAAGTACATACTATATACCGTTAATGTTCATTAACTATCTGGCAAAAATTCCGAAGATTAAAGCGAAACCTTTCTGAAGTAAATGGCATCCGCGTTATTAATATTTTAATAATGAATTTAATTGTATTCTGCTACTATTGGCCCTTCTATTGGTCTTATTTGAAACTATGCGGCTGATGCGATAGCAGAAGTTTTCATTTTAAAAAGCCTTGAAAAGGACAACCTGATTATTTATTGTTATTATTATTAATATGTGTACCAGTTATAGGAGCGTAGAGAATCCAGTTATTTAAAGTTAAATTTAAAGTCTCTAATGGCATAATAATTTACATATTTTATTATGTAAATCGTAAATTATCAGACTATAAAATTCTGATTTGGCATATGGCGCATACAAAAGATGAAAATTGCGGCCCAAAAATCAATTTTATATTTATAACCAATTTAAGTAGCCAAGAATATAATTAAAAGCTGAGCAAGATGCTACGGTCGCTTGCTTTTTGTTAAGTGTAATTATTACAGACGAGTTATATAACTCGGCAATACTGTAATACTGCATAATACTGGAGTTTTATTATAAAATACCACGCTCAACTTGGTAAACACAATGCAGCTTCCTCTAATTGTCTTAACTTGCCAAGTATTGATTAATTAATTTTTGCTTCTAATCATATTACAATGGTACAATTCTATACTAATTACCTATGGCTAAATATATACTTAAGAATGTTTTTAATTTATGAATAAAGGATTTATATAACTTAAAACTTTCACGCCCTGTGCCAGCTTCAGTTAGGTCAGAGTACTCAGAGTAAAAGTTTCCCTTTATGAATAACAGTGAGTTGACCTACAATATTAAATATTGTACATACTGTAAAGTTACACATGATACAAGTAAATGCTATTTTACAATAAAAAATTGCATATCGTAAATTTAGTCTGTTAATTACATATATCATTAAAAACTTAACTACCTTATTAGGTTCAAACTATTATATGTTTTCTCGGTCACCACTAAAACATAAAAAAATATTTAGTTATTAAATAAGCCAGTCCATAATTTTAAAATACCTATAAAAAGTTGATTATAAAACTAATTATACAACAAATAATAAACCCATAAAAATGTATTACGGCATAGTGCGATACTTAATAAAAATGGTAATGCAATTCAAATATAATAATGCAATAAATCAAAATCATTAACAAGTTTGTGACGTGATATTTATACTAATTATATCAGCCAGATGGACTAAGCTTCTGTTCATTTTTTTCTAAGAAAATCAAAGCATCAACTAAAAATAAATATTAATATTAACATTTTGTGAACCTATTAAATAATATGATGATTTAAACATCAATTGACTGTGCAGATGTTGCTTTTTTATTGCGTTATAATATTTTTATAATGTAATTTAATGAAGGTTGACCTACATTAATTATATACATTGCAATTATATTGTTTTATTGTACGCTCATTATAACGAAATAGGAAATAATTCGGTAATTATGGCAAGAAGTGAAAATTGAGATTATTTGAATTCTCTTCTTAAATTTATATAATGATGGGAATAAAAATAAATGCAAGCTTTTGAATTTTATATAGATTCAGATATTGACTAACCATTTGTATATATTAAACATCCATGTTTATTCTGTATTTCCACCAAAAAAAACACATCATCCTCAATCACAAATTGTTGCTGATATTATACAAAAATATATACAGAAAAACCCATTGATTTTACATTTTACATCACCTTGATTTATATGGAGAAAGTCATCGATAATTATCCTTTAAGTTTGAGAATCACTTTGTAAAGTTCACTTCCTTGTAAAATAACTGAACAATGAACCCACTGCAAAAGTCAAGATTTCCTTTTTGCATTCTTTGCATGACACAATATACCTCTAATTTGTATATCGTCTATCTATTTAATTACTAATGTTCTTCTAGACGTTAGTTTTAATGAGCACATGATTTCCGCTTTGTCGTAACGTATTTGTTTATGTTTAAATTCAACAATTATGTTCATATCATATTTCAATGATCAGATAACTCAATCATTTAAGCATACTTAATTGTGCATTCACAAAGAGATAATTATTACTATCAATTAAAAAATATATAAATATTATTATTATAGTCAAGGTCTATGATGAAGAAAATATACCAACACAAAAATACTATCTTGAATGCGCAATATACTTTGGATGCGATGTAACGACCCAAATAATTTTCAAGAACTGATAATCGAAGAAATACAAATTATTTTATATAAAAGCAAAACAATTAAATTCGGGCAATTGTTTCAGCTCGTCAATTCACAATATTCGCATCGCATTGAAGGAATGTATACAAATAATAAATGAGTTACAACACATGAGCAATAAATATTATTAAAAATACTTCTAAAACAACCAAACTTCTAAATATCATAGAAATCTGATAATAAGAAGCTTCCAAAATTTATGGGGTTTGCAATATACAAAAAGCTTAGAAATATTCCAATGTTCAAAAAGCAGTGTAAACCGCACATTACAATTTTATCAAGATTATAAAGGTTGTTGAACAACTGCAGGCAAATACTGTTTAAAGATAAGGCCCTGGCATTAGCTCCATAATAGTGACAATGCACTTGTTTGGAGAAATAAAGCGCAAAGATGTGTTGACTGTACATTAAGAAATATCTTCATTTCGCAGCGGCTCTGTAATCATCTGTGAAGCATCAGTTTGTGGCGAATTTATGGAACCGATTTAGCATTAGTAATAAATTTAGATTTAACATTAGTAAGTTAAAGAGTAGAGTTGTTATATACTCATTTATGGAAATTTAGCATTGGCCATGGGTTTAACATTTGGCCTTGAAAGTTCGTAATATTGAACTTCTGTGGCTAAATCCTTAAATTCTGTAGTAATATGCATGCGTTATATGGGCGAGCTTTTGGTTGCATTTGGTGTAAAAAATGTGTTCGGTGCAGGATAAGCGAACTAAATCAGACATAAGCGTCCGTTTGCACGCGCATGCGTAAATCTTTAAATTTATATTTAAATTCTATATCTAAAGTTATATTTAATATTAAATTTATTTTTAATGCTAAATCGCTTCGATAAATTCAGCATTAAAAAGAGAGACAAAACTTTTAATATTTCTCAAATTATGCATATTTCATATCTAAGTGCTGTGGAAGAAGAATTTCCTCTAATGCAGGATAGTACACGTCCACATGTTCAATATTGCTTTCCATTATTTAACAAAAATAATTTATTTGGAATCGCCAGCTCAGAGTACATATTGAAATCCAATTGAATATATACTCCGAATACTTTCGCAAAGTTATTATTTTCTCAACATAATATCCGTTAAATTATAAACACTTCATGTAATATTATTCCATAACCATTTTGTAATCGCAAAAGTGAAAACTCTAAAATAGTCGTCAACAGCTTCTTCTTCCGTGGAAAATAGTTTTTCCCAAAAAAAAAACATTCAGTTAAAGAAATTGATGGAAGTCACTTCTATGAGAACGTGCATTGTTATGATGGAAAATGAGCTTCTTCTTGTGCAAGCAAGGTCTTTTTTCATAAGTTTTGTTAACCACTTGGTCTAGAAATTTAGCGAATTATTAACCATTTATTGTTTGGCTCATATGAGAGATAGTCAGTTAGTAATATTCTCTTTAAAATCGCAAAAGACTGACGCCATAACTTTTTCAGCTGACTTCATGGACCCACCAAAGAAGGCAGATGGTTATGTCATCATTGTTTAGACTTTGATTATTAAATGATCTCAAGTATAATAGTAAACCCGAGGTTCATCTGTTGTGACCCATCATCGGACAAAATCAAGTTAAAATGGTCTAGACTCTATTCACAAATTCTTATTGTTTGAAAATTTTGATCTATAGTCAATATGCGCGGCACCCATCTTAAAAAACGTTTTTCATCCGTAATACCTTAGTTAGGATATGAAATGTTCTTTCAGCCGAGATGCTTATATTCTTATTAGATAATGCAATATCGGGATCACGGAAACCGGTAGTTGGCACTAAAATTGGACGATATACAATACTGGTATTAAACATCAAAATACATTTTTCTCGGTCTTACATTTTTTATGTAAAACATTAAACAAAACAAAAAAACATTGATGAGTTGGTATTGTCAAGCACATTTCGGGGAATCCACAACAGTAGTTAAAGAGGGGAAGAGATTCAACGTTTTTCGAAAATGTTGTGTTGTGCTGTCAATTTTATTTTCAAAAATTGGCAAAACTGCTATTACAAAAATAATTATTTTGTCTCGAAAATGTCGGAATTAACAAGTCCAAAAGTACAGCTAAAGTTTGAATCCTAAAATTTAAATACAATTTTCATTGCCATTATCATCTTCCACTCCAGCAAGGCAATAATAATCTTAAAAGGTTGGTTTGCTAAAAACCTAAATTAACTACATAACTTTGAGCAACAAACAGAAGTTATTTTTTTAAGAAGAAAATAGCTCCAACAAGTGCAAAATCAGAACTATCATTTTTATCTGCTTTTCAGATCTGCACTAAAACTATGTTGATAAACTAAACTGCGAAGGCTCACAGGACTGCTTACCAGACACTGTGGTCTTAACAAACACATGCATAGATTGGGTATACAAGAAGATCAACTATGCCGGATGTTTGGAGGACGAAGAGAATCCGCAGATGCTGTGTGAATGAGAAACATTAAACATGCAACGCACAGTTCACTTTGGAATGCATATACTGAAC
>JARJEC010164011.1:0-35415 GCA_030264575.1 Tachinus sp. AB-2021 | reverse complement strand
CTAGCAGCTTGGGCTTGGGAACGTTGTGGAATCTTTGGAAACGGTACCGAGAAAGATATAATGCAAGGAGGAGACCGGGCACAGATTGCCTTAGAAATCCACACTAAATGATAACCATTTGTACGGCTGCAAGCGTTTTAAAATCATATATCTGTAGCTCGGGACCTCCAAAAAGATTTTACCAGGCGAAGAAGAACAAACTATCCGCAATAGACTATAACAGAAGTTAATTTAAGATCCAGACTTCTTGCAAATCATAATTAACAAGAGCATATCGCACAACAAAAATATAATTTAAGACAGAACACTTAACATGTGTACTTTGCAATAGGAATCCTAATATCTTTAGTGATCAGTCTAATTTGCTCTGTCGGGTAATGATAGACGTGCAGGAGTTTGGAGAAGGTCTTAAGAATATTTGATCGGATTCTAATTATTTGTAGCAGGAAATTCTACAGCTTTAAGAGATCTCTTAAGCAAATATTAATGGTCAAGATTTTATTTTAATGCAAGATAATGCCACTACATACCGCATAGAATAACTGAAATGAATATCTTAACAATTAAGATATTGTTAAAATGGAATGGCCTACATGCAGCACCAGAATTGAATTCTATTGAGCATGTTGATCAATTAGGGAAACGTATTTGACTACGTTTCAATACTCCTGAGGGCTAATTGAGGAATGGAGCTCAAGAAGGCTAATGTGTATTTTGTCTCGATGCTGCGTCTCACATGTACATGCTACAAGAAGCAACACTAGATATTAAGAACAAGCCCATAATTAAGCAATTAAGCTTATTGTACGTGGTTACTGATGAGAAGTGCATACCTAAAAACACTTCTCTGTTACGTGACGTAAAGATATCTCGGTAGTGCGAATTGCATTCTTACATTACAAATTAAAATTGTTGTTCTATAACTAAAATATTGTATATACAAAATTAGTACTTTTATGTTTTAACATACCGTGTGTGTGATGAGAAGTGCATACCTTGAAACACGTCTCTTTTACGTGACGAAAATATGTCTTGGTAGTGAGAATTGCAATCTTACATTACAAATTAAATTTGTTCTATAACTAAAATACAGGGTTGCCAAATTTTACCATAGGCTATCTCGTAAACTAGAAATGTTAGAAGAATTCTGATAAGGTTGTCTTGACCTAATTTTCTAAGATAAGTTTAATGGTAGTAAACAAATTTTTCTATAATTTAGCCGTTTTCTATTATGGCTTCTATTTGGTTTATTTCTTAATTTGTGGAAATAAAACTAACACATCTTATGGGCACTTTTTTACGTAGAATCCAGAGGCCTAGTCAGTATTTTTTCCGATTTTAAATTTTGGAGGTATTTGAGCAACTTTTTTTTCAAATGGAGACTATAGTGCGCTATATTTTTATAAAATGGATTATTTTATCCTGATTTTAACGATATATAGTTTATTGGGTTTGCAGTTACTAATAACAAATTGTTTTTTATTTTTGAAAAAAAAAAGATTTTAAATCCGCCTTCGTGTGGATTTAAAATATTTTTTTTTGTGTTTGTGCTTAAAATTATTCTCACAACGTTATTAACATTTATTTGAAATTGTAAAAGTTTATTTATGACGAGTAAAATAGAGGAAACTTGTTTATAAACAAAAATACCTATTTTATTATTTTGCATAGTAAAAACCGCCCGTTGCTAAGAATACGCAAGAAACAATGTAAAACGAGTAAAATTAGTAACATAAAATATCAGTTTATTAGCAGTTCTTTATTAATTTCTAGCTTTTAATTTAATTAATGACAAAATATGTAATTATTCATTTTTGTTAATAGCAATCCCTAATAAACTATATATCCAAAAAAATTAAAAATTGTATAAAATTATAGCGCAGTATAATTTCTATTTAAAAAATAAAAGATAAAATATTTCAAAAATGTAAAGCCGGAAAAAACTGACTACGCCATTAGATTCTACGTAAAAGGTACCCCAAAGATGTGTTAGGTTCGTTTCTATAAATTAAGAAGTAAACCAACTAGAAGTCAAAAATCAAGTATTCTTTGGAAACTAAAAATTAATGAAACATCTGTTTACTACCATTAGACTTATCTCAGAAAATTAGGTCGAGACAACCTTATCAGAATTTTTCTAGCATTTGTAGTTTCCAAGATAGCCATATGTCTCGATTTGACATTTAAAATCATCTTTTGTACATCGAATAAATACACCACACATTTTTTAGCATATTGTCTGAGGACACAAAATTTAGTACAGCAAATTTTTTGAGTAGGTGTTGCGCGTTTTGCCATTAAAATGGACTTTTTCACGTTCTTACTTTTTTGTAGTTTTTTTTAATTGGGGATGCGTCAAATTTTGCACGTTTTCGAGCATATCTCTAGTGATGTGGTTGATCTCGTAAGGGGGTCGATTTTCCAATTCATTTAATGTTTTAGGCTTTGATGTATTTTAAGAGACTTCAAAAATCTCAAATGAATAAATGAAAAAGGTTTAAATTAGGTTATCTTTGTGGTCATTTGCATTTGACTTTGCCCCTTCGGCCAATCCACTTATTTGGAAAAATTACGTTTAAATATTTCCAAACCGAAAGAGTAAAATACGGGAGAGCGCCATTATGTTGAAACCAAATCGCAATAAAATGTTTTCCAAGGTATAACACATACGAAGTTGGAATTATATTGTTCTCAAATAATTGAAAGTAATTATGAATTTTAATTTCACAATAGGTCAAATTATGATTAGTTAATACTAGCCCATATATAGTATTTTGCTTCTGCATCCATCTTAGGTTTTCATCACTCCAATATCAAAAATTGTGTCGATTAACAATGTGACCATTTAAATTTTGTCCAAAAAAACTACGCGATAAAGAATATTTGGGTCCCTGTTGAGTTTTACAATTTTTGAAGTAGTTGGCATTTGTATAGCTGTATTCAATGACGTAGTGTTCAGCAATTATGGAACCAAAACTACAAATTTTAAAAATTCCAAGTTGTGTTAGTTACTTTTAGAAATAGGTTAGGGTATTATATTATTTCAACTATTAAGTATTATTGATGTCAATTTCATTGACATTAATTAAGCCTAATTTACAATAAATAAAATTTGCTGTGCAACACCTTATTAAACACAACTTTAAGGAATATACTGATTTGTTTTAAAAATTCTTTGGATGGAACATTTACTAACATCATTTAGTATAGGAGAAAATAAAATTACTAAGTTTTTATATCACAATTTATTTAGTCACACCGTGACTTAATGACCGTTTTGACCGTTTTGACTGAACCTTAGTATTCATCAGACATAACAGAAAAAAATTTCTTTTTTTCTGTTACGTTATGATGAAGACTGAAGTTTAGTCGAAACTGCAGTCAAGGTGTGACTAAATAAATCGTGATATAACCATAGTAATTTTATTTTCTCCTATGTTATGAATTATCATATAGTAACGGTCGATTAAATCAATTTTCTTAACATCATTTAACTGTACTACCCTTCTTAAAAAAGTGTGAACATTCTCAACAAAAGATAAATGTATCTTTCCCGGTTTTTTTTGCACTACTTACAAAGATTGATATCCCACTGGCTCAGTAGTTAGTATGTTGACTGCTGTTTTAGGGTCCCGTGCATTTAATCCGAGCACTTTTTACTTGGAGGGGTGATTTTTTCAGGTTAAGAAACAATCGGTTTAAGCACACCGTCTTTCTGATAGGTAGAAAAACTATATACTGTCTATATGTTTCGTACACGTTAAATAACTCAATAATTCAGGTTGTAATTCCTGAATTAGCGCCAAAATTCCCAGATATAGTAAATCTCTAGCATCGGTAGTCTTAAAAAGAGGACAGAAATAGACCGGCGTTAAATAATGAATTAAAAAAGAAGACGATCTCCCACTTCTAGGTCTGTCTTTCACATTGGCTTCTTCTTTAAAAACCTTACTAAAGTTTTTCCACCAGTTGATTTTGAAATGGGGAACGTTAATCAAAAGGGGTTGTAAGAACCGCAAGAACTTTAGTGTGAGATCCAACTATTTTTAAAATAAAAAATCATTAATACTAATACCTTTTGTTTTATTTAATTTTTTTGCCATCTTGACACAAATGACTATATTTAGTAAAAACTGCCTGACAAGACATATTTCTAATAAGCAGACGTTTCAAATGTGACTTTGATTGTCACAAAGCTAATTTAGGCGAAAATTATTTTGTTCCACAGAACTATAACAAATTATCAGAACGGTCAAATATCTCAAAAAATATACATCAGATCGCAATAACAAAAATTGCGTATTTTTGTCTTTAAAAAGCTATCCAATGAAACTATACTTGACCCTCCAGCTCCAGCCCCTGGGGGTAAACTTTGAAATCTTGAATAATAACCACTATTGCAAATTCTGATTGTACAGATAAAAATACGTATTAATAATTTTGTTCTCGTTGTGTGACACCAGTAGTCGACAAAAAATAAATCGAAAACGGTATGGTAAGCTTTGCTAACAATCACGCAACGAGAAAAGTGTTGCATACAAACATTACGTTTTTTTGTGTAGAATTTGAATTTACAATAAAAAATGGGGCTTGTCTCAAGATAAAATCTTGAGCTTGGATTCAACAGAATGTAGATTGCAAAATTTCAGTTCTTGCATTATAAATTAAGCACATTTTTATATATTTTCCGTTAATTTATCAATTTTCTAAACTACAAATAAAAATTGACATAAACACTGACACTAATTACCTAAAAATTATATCTGATGCAAATAACATCAAGAATCATAAATAATAATAGCAGAGATATGTTGTATATCAAAACTTATGACTTATCGTTTTACGAAATAATTCGGACACCTATTCCATGGTTGTCCGCATACTTAATGTAAATATGACAAAATGTAATAACATAAAATACGTACGTCGGTTCTGACGTTTTTCGGCAATAAGTCTTTTTTTACTCCTCAGCGAGACAACTTAATGGGCGTCTACACTTTACCAAGGCTTAAACATGCACAAACCGGTTTGTATACCGAAGCCCGTGTGGACGAAAAAACTGTATTCGTGCAGTCAAGTATGAGCGCGGTTTGTAGACTGTTGAAAAAATTGCGCAAACTATGTTTGCACGGTATTGATTGTGTCGTATGGATTGGGCTCGAGCCGGTCTATAATTTTGTGAGTTGTGAGTAGTGTCAGTGCTGAACATTTTTCCCCACTTCTGAGAACTTTTGTCTTAGCTTATTGTCATTTTATCATCATCATTTATGAATAAATTAATTGACACTACAGTAGCTAAACAGGCTTGGTAGTATTGGCAATATATTGTTAAATGGACTGCTTTATGTGCAATTTAAAAATATATCTACTCTATAAACAAATCTAATATTATATAATTATAATAATATAAATTTGCTGCCAAAAATATTTGAATGACAAGATTCATGGTATATTATTGCAATAATAAAAAAAAAACAGAACAGGAATTATTTCATTAAAAAAAAAACGAAAAGCACGTTATCGAGATCTGAACAACATAAATATAGGCCGCAGTATTTGTATCATTTTTTGTCACAATCATCAAGCACGTGCCTATAAGAATAAATTTGAATGTATCGCTAAAAATCTACTTGCCATTTGGGCGATATCTATTGGTGTTTTTGGTAAACAACTAGCGCAAAATACTGGCAACTCTGTAGGTAAGTACGTGTATGTCAAAATGATGTGACTGAACTGTAGCTCGCGCATGCATATCTGAATCGTGGGGACAGGGCATGGTGTACCGTATAAATCGAATTGCGCAAACTATACCGTGCAGTTAAGTAGCTGTCGTGTGAAAGGTTCATTAGTTGTTAAGCTCGTTTTCTTCAACGGTTTTAGTTGTAAACATAGGAATTAAAATAAGCACATACTAAGTGACCGCTCATGTAATTGCGGTTTTGGTTTCAAATTAGTTTAAAACGAGCGATTACATGATATGCGCACGTTTCTATGCTTCTTTTAGTTTCTATGTTTATAACTAAACCATTGCATAATTGCAGCTATATACATAGGTTGGAAAGCATCGAATAAATAACCAAAAACTTCAGTACCGTGGAGTCCTAAATACGCAAAATAAATGTATAAAAATAGTTCTTAAATCTTTAATGAAATTGTCGATGATTTACGTTTCACTTATTTACTATTTTAGTTTCACATTCAGATCTGACAAATAATTTTGACCATGACAACTTTTATAATATCAGGTTTACAAATTATATACTTAAACAGTTTTTTCCTTTAAAATTTTACAACAAAAACTCAAAAATATTATAAGATTGTCGTGAGCAAGTAAAGTATTCTAATCGTATATAATGGTTATTATTCACTCTAATGATTTACGCCACGTAAACTACATCCTCATGAATAATAGTTAACATTATATTTTTGTTGAATAATACGCTATTATAAATAATTTATTACTTATATGTTTTATAATATAGAAAAAATGCTCTTTTGTCCTTTTTGCAAATGTATGATTATATGTGATTAAATTAATTAAAACTGGTATTATTAGTATTTATTATTATCAAAATTGCTTCTTTTAATTTAATAGTTAATACCTTGCACCTTACATTTTTATCGATAAATAGGTATATCTTTTCCGTTTAAGTTTAAAATTATTAATTAACTATTTGTTGTGGGAGAACAGTTTATACTAATAAATTCTAAATTTATTATTGTCTTCAGCTACAAATCCAAACATAAATTTGTATATAATAGTAGCAAAACTAGCTCCTGTTAAAGGTGCAGTCCAAAATAGCCAATGTTGTTGCCATTGCCAAGAAACTATAGCTGGACCAAATGTTCTAGCAGGATTCATTTGGGCCGATGTGAATGGTGCAGTTGCTAAATACAACCCAGCTAACGTAAAACCAAATCTTATCGACACGCTATCAGTTTTATATTCATTCCTCTTATCCCACGTCGATCCATAAACCAATATTAAAATAAATGTTGAAACAAATTCTATGCAAAAACTACCTAATAATCCTACCTCTACACTTACATAACCAACGCAAACATTTGAACGCTCACCGGATATAGTGGATAGGTTTTCCGGTTTTAAAAATTGATCAGGTGTTAACCATATTACACAAGCATATGCAAATGTGGAACCCATTAATTGGGCAATTATGTAAGCTGCCATTTCTCGTATCGAAATGTAACAATTTATTGCTGCTGCTACTGAAATGGCAGGATTTAAGTGTGCTCCTGATATAGGTGCAAATATATGCACTCCAATGAGGAAAGCATAACCAAAAATGGAGCTCTTAGCCATATTTGTTGATTTATTATCTCCAAATTTTATGCATCCAATACATCCCAAAAAAACTAATATGTACGTACCAATAAATTCGGAGCAACACATTTGTATGTATCTCCATAAAATCGGATTATGTTTGCGATTCTTTCTACATACAAAAAGCATATCAATATACTTGAAACTAACCTTAATTATTAATAATTTATAATAATTGCAATTAATTGTTTTTATTGGAGTTTGTGTTTGACATTATGAGTTGTTATGAGTCAAAGCATGCTAACAAACAATAAATTTAAATTAAGTTTCTACAGTTTGATACATAACATTTAGATTATGCATAACTTTATATTAAACTAGCTATAGAGGATGAATCTGGAAATACATTTGTCTACCCCTGTTTTTTCTATAATTGGTTTGTAAAAAATATTTGTGGAAGGTTGAGTAGTAAAAGATTAATTATAAAAATGGTGTACACCGGAATGCCAAGATTTTTTTCAAATTTTATATTGACTAACTTAAATTACATAAAAAAGCATTCAAGTAAATTGTAATAAATATTACTAAACAATGTAATTAAACCTTAAAAACAACTCAAGCAGTATGAATTCCATTTAAGAGTAAATATTTTTCTAGGCAAGCATTGAAATTATTTATCACATTGCGCAATTGCCTATGAGATTTTAATGACCTTTTATTGGATCTATTTTTTTAGTGCTTTAACTATCTGTAGAGGGTTATTCTGATACAGTCTTAAAAAGTCGTATGTTTTCATATTGCTGTCTGAACGGATTTCATGTTACTGGAGTGATTTTAGTAATACTTTTATAAATTGCTTTTTTATGTACATTACAACCAACTTAGCATGACCTATGGAAGGTGTTTTTGGCCAATGATAGAAAAGGACGAACAGGAGAAAGGTCTAGAGTATGCTTAGATACAAAACCAGCGCTAGTTTTGTCTCTGAGCATACTTTGGTTTTTTTTGTGTTATGCGCCTTTTTCTATCGTTGCGCAAAAACGCCTTCCATAGGCCACGTTAAGTTGGTTGTACTATAGATTGCATGCTTTTTTCATGAGATGGTTTTCAAGCGTTCCTGCACTGCGGTCCTGATTATCCTATTATGCACCTCTGACGTTTTATACCTATTGCAGTTCTGCCTTTTCTATGAAGTTCAGGAGCTTTTACCAAGGGATTGTCTTTATCTTTTCTTGGGTTAGCATATGCTTGCCAAAGTGAACTCTGCGTTGCATGTTGTATGCTTTGCTTTTACACAGCTGATGTTGCGGTATCTCTTCGTCCTTCAAGCATTGGCAGCACAGTGGATCTTTTTGTATACTCAATCTATGCATGTGCTTATTAAGACCGCAGTGTGCGGCAATCAGTCCTATCAGACTTTGCAGTTTGGTTCTACTCATATGTGTTATTTCCTGTTGAGTATTTTATGTTGGTTCTGTTAAAAATAATCTTGTGTGATGTATCTCCGGGCAGCTTTTCTATTAGTAGTTGGTGTGTTCCTTTGCAAGTTTGCGTTGGATTATGTCTTTGCCGGTCTTGTGTGGAATCCGAAAAATAAGTTCTGCTCAAATTTGTAAAGAAGTTGAAGTAATGCGTAGTCAAAACAAAATTTAAAAAATAAAAACGTGTAGTTTGACCACACAGCAGAAGTAAAATTTTCATTATAATCTTTATAAGAATTTATTTAAAATGAAGCTAATATTCGCGAGAATTAAAACCGGAACCCCTAGCATCGTAGACGGTCTTTTAACCGCTACTCCAATTGATATGGCATTGTGTATCTGATACTAACAAATACTATTAATTAACTTGTCAAATTTGATTTGTTTATATTGATGTTGCTCCATCTCAAAATTGTGAACTTTTGCGTGACGCTAAATTTGACCTAGAAAAAAATCACGCTGTAGAAGTTTTACTGCAAAAATGTTAGCGATTTGTTTTTTTAAATTGACTTTTTTCTACCTTATCCTGTATAAAAGTTAAATTATATTCAATATTTTTTTATTATCCAAAATAAAAAATTGTACTACTCAACTAATTATTCTGTAATAATTTTATTATTGACATAAAATGGTGTAACGTACTATTAAAAATCATGTACCACAAATGTAAGTAAAAAAATTTAATCGAACACAAGTTAACAAAGTAACCAAAATTATAAATAATTAATTAAACAGTTTATTAATGAAACGAAATTAAATAAATAGCAAATTAACAACTAACAAAAATAAATCAAAATTAACCAATATACTAAATTAAATAAATGGCCGGTCAAAGATGCAGCATAAAGTAGAAGGAGTGCAACACAACGCAAATATAATCTTTAGTTCAGAATAGCAATAAATGATGGCCATAGAACAGTTATTGTTATTATAATAATACAAGCTGGTTCGCAGCGTGGTATTTTTGAAAGTAGCACCAGCGAAGTTGGCCAGAAGTGTACGACGAAAGTGTCAATCGTGTCTGAAAATCTAGATACCAGATAGTTTTTGACAAATCAACCTATTAAGATTATGTCTGTCTAAATACAGTCAATGCCTATTGAGTCACCTTGTAGAATCTGTTAATTGCTACATAAAATGCAGTTTTAGAATTTGCACGTATAATTTTTTTTTCAAAAGCGTATAGCACCATGTTTAACTTGTTTTCCAGTAAACCAAAAAAATGTGTACAAAATTGCGTACTTGCTTGTAAATCATCTGCTATAATTTTGTGATAATTTGAAATTTGTTATTGTGTATAATTTTTTGCTGAACTCAATATTGCTTGCTGTACCACTTGAACAGTCCTTTACGTACGCAAACTTTTTGTTCTGCTCACAAATGCATTTTGTATATTCCCAGTTTAACTAAATTGAGTAACCCATTTTAAAAATATGTAACGCCAGGAATTTCTGCCACGCATAAGAATATTTAAGCCCAATGAATTTACGGCAATTAAAACTGCATGGAATACCTAACACTGTTAAATGGGCCTTAACCTCATCCTTACGTTGCCGTTTTGACAGTAATGTTCCAAATACAGTCAATACCTATGGGTTTGCCGTTAGCTTGTGCCGTGTTTATAAAAGCACAGTGTAGATGCGTTTATAGTAAATAATATTGTTAGCATAAGTTTTAGTTGTTTTTAATAAGTTTCTCATTAAAAATTTTGGAAGGTACTTATTGGAGAGGACTTGGAAAGTGATTGACATGTCAACTGTATGTCAAAAGATGACCCATTTAAAATAAATTTCGAAATATTTCAGGATTTTTAAATGTTTTTTTAAACATTAAAAAAAAAAAATTGACACCGCTGAATTACTGACATAAAGACCCTTCAAATGAAGTGTCAAAAAGTGAATCATTCCATTTAAAAATTTTATAGGAGAGGAGGAAAGTGACTGACATTTCAACTATATGCCAAAAGATTTCCCTCTCAAAATAAATGACGTATTTTAGGATTTTTTGTTTTCTCCCGATTTTCTGAGATTTAGGGTGGACTTTTGAAAAATACTCTATAT
Organism: Tachinus sp. AB-2021; assembly: GCA_030264575.1. Lineage (NCBI taxonomy): Eukaryota > Metazoa > Arthropoda > Insecta > Coleoptera > Staphylinidae > Tachinus > Tachinus sp. AB-2021. The sequence continues at coordinate 24,592 of JARJEC010164011.1, read as the reverse complement.
ATTAACTAAACTTTTGATGATAACTTTAATAGCACTTTAGTCTGAGTGAGTGCAGTGGCCAATTTTGTTTAATTTCTTTTACAGCATTGCCAGTGTACCAAAAAGTTCTCAAAATAATACTTTATTAAAATGGACATAATTCCTTCTATTTTTGGCTGATTAACTTGATATATTTTGTTGGCCTGCCAAAATATACAAACAAAGAGTTTCTTTACAAACTTTATTTCATAGTTTGAAATCAATTTTGGTTAATATACTTCTTATAATATAAGGCTACCACCACAAAAACTATTTATGTGACATTTTTGTGATTTGGGATCATTAGAAAATTTTCTTTAGTATATCTAATTTCATAATCAAATTTAAAACAACGTAAACCACAGTTGAAGTATATATTGTGCATAAACGTAGGTATCGAGCTGTGTTTCTCAAAAGATTGTAATTAAAAATGTGGTAATTATTTTAGTTCAATTCATTTCAATTATAATTTATTGAAATAATAATTTACCAAAGTAGGTGGCAACGTATGGCATGCTGGAATTTATAATACCGCTTAACGTGTGTTGCTAACTTCTATTGCTTTTGCAATAGTTTATTAGTGTAAAATGATTTTTTTTTTCATAATTCTTCGAATCCCCTACACCAATCATCAATATTTAATTCACAAAAGTAAAATAAATATTTAGTTTATAATATCACTACGGAAGCAATGGCCAATACTCAAAAATTTGATTGACGACCACCGACCACCCGAACTATTTTCAAAATATCTATATGATTAATTATATTTTGTTTTTATTAAAATGAATAATTATTTTATTAAGAATACCTTTAAAATTATTATTTGAAATGTATTTTAATCTAAACTTCTTCTTCCGCCATAAATGTAAATAATAATCTGTATATAAGAGCTGCAAAACTACCTCCTAAGATAGGTGCAAGCCAAAACAACCAATGATGTTTCCATTGCCATGAAAGTATAGCTGGCCCAAAAGATCTAGCCGGATTCATTTGAGCCGATGTGTATTCTCCAGTAGCTAAACATAACGCAGCTATTGTAAATCCAAATCTTATCGAAATACTATCTGTTTTATACATGTTTCTGTTATCCCATGCAGAACCACATACCAATATTAAAATAAACGTTGTTATAAATTCAACAAAAAAAGCACGCACTATACCCACATCTTCGTGTATTACTGGCACGCAAACATTTGGAATCCATTTTTCATTCTCATTATGGACAAACTTATAAGGTGTTATCAATAATAGAAATGCATATGCAACTGTGGCTCCTATAAATTGGGCAATCATATAAATTACCATTTCTTGCATTGATTTTTTACTAAGTATTATTGCAGCTAAAGAAACAACTGGATTTAGATGTGCTCCTGATATTGGTGCAAATATATGTACAGCAATGAGAATTGCGTAGCCAAAGGCAGAGCTTTTTTCCATGTGGGATTTTTCAACTCCTCCAATATGAGTAACGCAACCCATGCACCCCACAAATACGAGGATAAATGTACCAAAAAGTTCACAGAAAAACATTTGCGTGTATCTGAATAACATGGGTTTCTTTTTGCGATACTTTTCTAGTGAACGCATGGTTTATACAAAAAAGTTATTTTACGTTATAATCAATAAACTTCAGTTGAAAATAGTTAGGTTAAAATTATTAATTAAAAGTGGCGTTATACTCAAAGCATACTTTGAAATTAATATTTTTATAATTAACAAACCATATTTTGATTATTATATCTGCTATAAAACAATAAATAAGAACAAAACTAGGTTATGTTTTTACAATTATAAAAAGAGGACAAAGATCTTAAACAAAAATTAATAAAGAAACGGTCGAATATTGAAGAAACAAATGGATAATTATTATAGAATGCAAAAGATGAATAAGGCTTTAAATATAGAAGTACAAATTGACATATATGTAGGTATATTAGAAAAATAGAAATTTTCAAATATGATATTTTTTTGAAAATGTATTAGTTATCAAATACTGCTAATATAGTTTTTACACATAATTTCAAAATTTATTTTTTTCAGTTAGTTTTTTTGCATACGTAAAAACGTACAATATGTCTCAAAAAATCAAGATGCATCTTGAGCTCTCTATGGACAATTAAAATTTAATGATCAAATTACCCACATGTATGCTTTTTGAGCATAATATCCAGTACGGCCTATGACGAATGTTTGCAAGGCAAGCAACGTTAGGCACAGTCAGCACTTGGATTGGTGATCGAATAACCCTGCCTACGGGTACGATTCGTCATTGGGAAACAATTAATGGCGCTCTAGATATCGGATTCAAATTTCTAGAGTAACAAGCCCTCAATTCAGCGTATACATAACTACTTAAACACGGCTGAAAGCCCTCGAGGTCGATGGCCAGTTGGGTAAAACCCAAATACAAATACTACTACAAATATATCAGTTATTGCCAAAAATATTTATTATCTTTTCAATAGGCGATTCATTTCAACAAAAACTAAAACGGTTAAGAAATTTATATATTTTTTAAGATGCGCTTGATGCTTAATGCTGTTATGCCGCAGATTTTAATGGCTCTAAAAATCTAGTGCCTTGGCCTTGGTAGTATGATATAATATGATATAAAATGCGAGAATTGGACCGGCTGAAACTCCTCTGTTTTTGTTCCATTTTTCTGGTCTGGGAAAAGTTAAGTATTTAGTTAAATCTATTTACAGTTTCTTGCTTTACTCTACTTGTATCTATTATTTATATTTCCAATCGTTAGCATAAAAAATTGCATGGGGTATGCGAATTTTAGCCTGTTGTTTTTTTCTCGGAATTCAGCGACTACTTTCTTTGAGTTTTGTCTTAAACGAACCGAGCACTGGTCTAATTTATGCGGTTTTTAAATCCCGTCAACCCCGTTAGAACGTTAGAACTACTCATAGTAACATTTTCCTTTGCAAATATTATATTTTATATTTTTTTATTTCTAGAATTATTTTGTGCCAAATTGGACCTCGTACAGTATAATATTATCTAAGGCGAAGATTATCAAAAGCAAGTTTACTATGTATTTATATCGGCATTAGTACCTATAACCAAAAGTTGTTATGCACCCGAGTATGAAGACATTTTTACTTTTCTTTGATATTGTTATAAAAAATTAATTAATTAATAATAATTATTTTTAAATTCCTTTGTGTCGCGAGTCAAAATATAAATATAAAATGATAGATGGGGACACAAGTAGCTGCAAATGGGAATGAGTTGGGCTGGGGACAATTACAATGTCCTTAATTTGATTTTTTAATTTCAAACTTTATAAATGGTTTTTCTACAGATGACCTATCTATTCAAAACCAAAACTGGTTTTTGTGTAGTCTTTCTTTGTTGTGATATTTTTAATAAAAACTTTTTTTAATTTTTATATAGAGGTCGAACTGATTGTTGACGTTTTTTTATCACATTTTAGGAATAACATTTATTTTCTGGTTTTTCTCTTCTTTGAGAATTTTTGATTTGCAAGTAGTTTGTTTACCATCCGTAAACACAATTCTGAGCACTATTTTACAACCTCATTCATTATTTATTTATTTCATCAGAATGAGGCCTGTAATTTAACTTGTCGCTTCAAAGTAGATCTTACTTGGCAAAAGATGAGTTCAGTTTGTAACATGTTTTCTTCGGCCAACCAAAAATTTAAATTGTAAATAATTATTATTTACAATATTTGAAGATTTTTATATATTTAGTATTATCTTTAATTGTTTACATTTTAGACCGTATACTAGTAACATATTTTTTGTGAATTAAGCTTTTTTATTTGGCTTTACTAACGCAAAATGAAATTTCGTGTAAAAGCTATAGTTAGCTAAAATTGAGCTGACCTAAAGTTAAATCATTGCGTAGAAAAATCGGGGCGGAGAGGGTAGCGTGTATACTTTGAAACAAAATCCAACGTCTAGATTTAGAGTCTTCGCTTTCTTCTTACATTATACCACTGTTTCTACGAATGTACAATAGCACCGGATTGGTGCATATATTCCTGCAACTCCCACATCTGGTTGAAAATCTGGCCTGCTTGGGTCAACATTGAAAAGTTTTACTGTACTTGTGCAATTTATAGGCATACCATTCACGTGAGTTCAAATGCTCGGCACAGACAGGTGCTCTAGCATTTGAAGAAAACTGCCGTTTTGTTGTTTCTGAACAAGCTCTCACCAAGAAGAATACATGCGTTGACCGTGAAAAAATAGATGATAGTTTGTACATCTTTAAGTACACCTTAATGTTGGATTAGCTCAATGAAGAAAAGATGAATCTGGAGAACCCGGGATGAAAGTTTAATTTATCATTTATCAACAAAATGTGTGTATCATAATACCTCCCAAAGCGTTCTGAGTAAAAGCATGGCCAAAAATCTGTTACTAGTCCCGGTATATTTGTATAATTTTTACACTAATCACTTTTTAAATTTTATTATTTAATTTTAATATTGCTTTATGGATACATAATTTAAACGTGTTGTATTGTTCTTATTATGTACTTAAACATTTTAGCGACAAGAAAGGTACATACAAGTCACCGAAATTTTGGTTGTTTGATGCTTTAAAATAATTAAAAAAATAATGTATGCGTTTATCCCCATCGTAGATATCAATTTTGAAGGACGCTTATATTATCTATTGTAAAAATTGATTCGTCATGAAATCTGATCTTACCTATCCTAACCTAACAAAACAATATTTTTTTGATGAGAATATAGCAACTGTTGAAAATGTGTTTTTGATCTAAGAAGAGGTAAGCTACCTTTAAGACTCAAACATTTTTTTTATGAAAATGTTAGACACAAAAAAGTCTTTATTTTGCAGAATGGATAAAACACATACAGCTAAAAATACTAAATTATGAGTAATTTATCAATTATATTGCTCGGTAATTGTAATAATACAATTATAGATTCATTGATCATTAAATTATATCTATTGGAATTCATTATATTATTTAATTTATATATACATAACGATAATGAAATTTCAACCACCTTATTATCATGTGAGAATCTAATTCAAGTTTGACTGAATCTACTGACTCGCATATTGTAACTATATTATGCATATGCAACAGGGGATGCTACGTATGGGCGGTTTTCACAAAAAAAGCAGCTGCCAAAGGCGTAGCCTTAACAATCGGCGGCGTTCACTTTGGTGTTGGTAATCCATGATAATTATGCGCTAACTTTGAGCCGTGACCAATGCAGGAGTAACAACTAGAGCCGCTGAAACTACTACCGACTTGGTCAACCCATGCAGCACGCAACTGCGGCGAAAACTGCGAACAACTAAAGCGAACAACTAAACAGCAATTAATCATATAAAATTTAAAATTACCCGGCCCTTATTCATCCATCCTTTGATTGATGAGGAAATCGATTGATACACATATAACCGTGGTAGTAATTTATATCCAATTTGCTCAGCCTGAAATGTATGTTGTAATTTAATCATTTTCTTATATCACGTGTCGCGTTTAACTATTCACCTCACGTAAACGATTACAAATAAGCCGGGTTTATTGTTGACGGTGACATAGTAACGTTGTATAATTATTGTTAGAGGGGAATCATAAGTGGTATCGGTATATAAATTGTTGGTGTCAGTTTAATGGCGTATACAGTATCCGTACTAATTCGTGTAAACATGTACAAGGCGGTAAGGTTTCTATAAATTATAAATTACAAATTAATATTTTAATTTCAATACAAATAAAACTGTTATTTTATAGATAATGGTAGTTTTGACTTTGGGTGTATGCTGTCTCACAGCTCCTGCTCCAGAACCTGGTATTTTGGCGGGGTATTCGGCTCCAGTTATAGCTCCCGCTGTGGTCACAGCCCAAAGCTCACAAGTGATCGCTCGTACTTACAATGGTTTAGTCTCTCCTGTGGTGGCTGCCCCGATTATTAGAGCTGCATCTGTACTCGCTGCACCTCTAGTTAAAACCCCTATTGCAAACTCACCGCATTATTCCAACCCTTATATAGCTTCCACATACATAGGTGCTCCAGCACCAATTTTTGTAAACTAAGTTTGATGCAAAATTCAAATAGAGAGAGTGATGTTATTAAATAGACTTACAGTATATTTTTTATTTATATTTACAATAGAAGACTTTTATTATGCACAATGCGATGTTAATGGAAAATGCTGATTTATTGACAACAAGATAAAAATCAGTCAATTTTTTATTTGATTTTTGTGATTATTTGTAAAACAAGAGGAATAATGAATTAAAAAAAAACAAATCAATTACGATGAAAAATTACAAATTAATAACTTCTTCAAGTTTATAATCGTTATTATATTGTGATTAATGCAATTAAAATGATTGATTTAAATCTAGTTTAAACACTTTTATAGAAACATTTCTGTTTTAAATGAATTTTAGGGTTTGTTTTAAATTCACTTCTGTTTACCGGATTGGGGTGGTTAAGAGGTCTCTTGTAGTTAGACCACGGACTAGACTGGATGAATCGAGTGCGTGCCTAGAACTCAACGTGATCTGTACTACGAAGCAAAAGCACTAAAAGTAAATTGCAATTGCACACAGTTACCCGTGAAAGCGGATTTCCTTTCCATTACTTGTTACATTAAAATAAATGTAAATTGCGATTTAATCTAGCTACAATTAATAAGTTAGGACAATTTATTTTATGCTACGTCTTTTTAGCTGCAAAATCAGAACACAGTATTGACAATTTTTGGTATAGGCAATTTATCAAATCAACAAGACTTAAAAAACCAGTGCAGTTATCATCTCTTTCACCTACAAGTGCAACAGCTTGACAGCATATTTATCGTGCCGTTGTAATGAACAAACATGTCTAAAAGCTTTATCATATTTCATGGCCTTGATGAAGAAAAAAAATTTTTTTTTAATATGTACCTGAAGTCCTGGTTGCTTTAGAGTCCAATATAATAGGCAAAAAGGATGATGATAATAAAATTCAAATTCAAATTCATTGACCAAAAGAGGAAGACGATATCAAAGAAAAGTAATATTATGCTATGCCTCACGTTTAAACTTAAAATGTAGTTTGCCACATATGTTCCCATTCAACAAATTGATAAAATCATTAATTATAGTTAACATTTTTAAAAATCTTTTTAAGGTTTGAAATGATAATCATGAAACGGTTTGCATTTAGTAGAGTATTCCAGAAATAAAATATAGTTCTTAAGTGGTGTATTGAAAACCTGAAGTGGTAATGATTGATATTAATAAAATCAGCGAAGCAAAAGGTGGCGATTATGCAAAAAGTAGCGATTATTTGAATTATTATTGTTTTCAATCCTCATAATAATTTACAAAAAACTGCTTGTCTCCTTTTTGTGCTTGCGTTAGTTTTTCAATTACCGCAACCTCAAAGATAAAAAACATTTTTTGATACTTAACAATTGAAATAATTTAAATATAGTAAAACAATTTTTAGGCGGGTGGCTAGACTTATTGCCGGATAGAAAATATAGTATTTAGTACGTTAGAAAGTTTAGTTTGTGTTTCAGTATTTTATTTGGAAAATGCATTTTTGTAATGGCAAAATCTATCTTGAAATACGGAGGGAAAGTAAACTACTGTGGTTAATACAATATATATCAGTGCACGGTTATCCGTGTATATAGGGTGAGACCAAGAAAAAAACGAATTTGAAAAGGCTAAAGAAAAAAAAAATTGTTTTGATCCATAAAAAAATCGTTAGGGGCCAAGTCTAGCAATTTCGGTGGCCAGCAAATTGTACCGCTATTCGATATAATTCTTTGGGAGAATATGTGGTGTATAAGTCCATTACTATTCTACAGTTATGAGCAGGACAAGAACATCTTGTTGGAGCAAATATTATCAAAATTGTCGGTTTCCTTAGATTCCTTAGTGCATGTACAATTTGATTTTGAAGAAGATTTAAATAACTTGCTCCTCTCAAATTTTCATCCATAAAAAAAGTCCAATGATAATATTCTTATAAATACTGGCCTAAACATTCCCTTTTCAGGACACTGTGTCCTTAAATTAAATTGCTAATATTCATTTTCAATAGACCAATAATGAAGAATAGACGGATTATGTTTGCCACGTAACGGATACGTGGATTCGTCAGTAAACACGATATTTTCAATAAAATTGTTATCTGTATTTGCACGTTGTGTTACTGTCTCACAAAATTCTATTCTACAATAGTGGCGTTCAGGAAAAATTTTCCAATGGGTTTAGTATTTATAGAAATAATATATATATATATATTATATTTTTGTAGAATCTTCTAAACTTTACCCACACTAATATTTTCTACTGAAATTTTACGAATAGACAAATTTGAATCTTCTTTATTATTATTGAACACACCATTACTTCCTGCATTTATGCATCTTCACTTATTGTGGATGATTTATGGCATTTACAACTGCACCCTTTCTCCTTAAAATTTTCAAATATTACTGCTATTGTTGACGCGGAAGGTACCTGGCTATCGGGATTTACAGAAAATAAATCCCTTATCTGGCACAAGGAATGGCCTTGAAAAGATAATGTTTTTTCATTAAGATTGTACGCCATTATTTGTTATTGTTTACTGTTACCTATTGTTTTTTGCCAGTTTTAGTTTATTTTATTTTCTTCTGCAAAGGAGAAGACGGCAAAAAAGGAAACTCGAAAAAAACAAGAAGAGAAATAAATCCAGCTGACTTTAATGGTGCGAAAATGGGAACAAGAAAGAGGTCGGCGGCGGATGTTAAATATCATGGCTGAGCAAGTTATTGTTTCCGCGCCGCAGTCTGCATGAGTACAATAGAACTGGCACTTGGTAGCTCGGATTCGCCGGTCCTCTTTCTAGACCGAATCGAGCCGAACTCTTAGCTTGTGTACGGAAATTCCACCAACAAACGGTATGTGGACAGAAGACACGGCCAAACGAGGAAGCGATGAAATATGTAGTGTAGTATTCTAATATATGAAGGAGCAACCGCCTATTGCAGATGAGCTATTTATTTATACAAACAGCTGTGGAGGTCAAAATAGAAATTGGTTAATAATCTCTCTATGGTTACACTTAGTTCGTATTAAAGTATATAAAAATATTAAACATAGATTTTTATTTCTGGGCATACTCATCTGCCATCAAACCGCGACTTATAATTGAAAAATTTAAGAAAAAAATTAACAAATCTCTGTACCTGAACAATGGTGTATAAAAAGTAAAACTAATTAATGTCTAATTAAGTTTCTGAAATGAAATCGAAATCTAAAGTTTTTTTTGTTTTTGATTTGCTTTTAAATCGTATAAAAAAGGAATTGTTCCGATAATAAGCAATTATTGTAAATCAGCAAAGTACGTTGGTTTAGGTTTGACACTAATTACCGAAACATAATGTTTATTCAGCACTTATTTAACAATGATTTGATGGCAGGAAGTGTTGGTAAGAGCGGCCATAAAATTATTCTCTTTCTAACAAATTAAAACATAAATACAAGGAGCCTCTTCTATTAAATAAAAATAAATTAGCCGATTTATACAAATTATTACCTTATATACAACCGTTTACCATTACTTTTATAAAAGTTTACGAATATTTAACAAACCGAATTCCGATGTAACAGAAGATTAAATTAAAGAAACAGAAAGAATAGACGATTTTCAATAATGTATTAATCTTATATGTTTGTTTATTTTATTTATTCCAAGAATATTATATTTTGTTTCAAATAAACTTATTTCAATTAAAAACTTAGTATCATTTTTTTATTTAATAAAGGGACAAGCCAAAGAATTACGCAAAAGTTTTGTTATAAAAAGAGTTCTAGCCAAGGATGAAAACAAGGCTTGTACGATTTATTGCCAATTATCACAATTTATAGAATTTGTATTACTTTGATATATGTAGTTATTACATTTATCAAGTGAGAAACAGATACAATATTCTCTTAGCAATACAGTTAAGTTAACGGGTCAGTCTTATCCTGTCCGTCATTAAAAACCCCTTTACCATGCTATTCGTTAGTTATTAACGTTATTATGATATCTAGGAATCGTTTACCTTTGTTAATTATCATGTTACTTATGTGGGCCTGATGAAAAAATTGGCCAAAAATCCATAATTTTTTTCAAGGCCGTGTTCACACCTTATGTGTGATGACCACTGCTTGAAAGTCTGTATTCTTTTTTGTGGCCTACATATAACAAATTGTTCCATATAGATCAGCAACAGTATATCATTAAAATTTTTGCGTTGTTTTCTTGGTTCAAATTGTTGACAACCAGTTTTCTAAAATATATTTATTATTTAATTACTAATCTAATATAATCAATAATTTTTAAATTAAAAAATATCAATAGTTCTACAAATGTACTTATGCGTTTAGAAACCTCTGGTTTGAATATGTAAATGTTAATAAAACTTGAATCAATTGCAATTAATTTGAGCGCAATAAAAGTAGTCACTTTGGAAACAATTTTATCGCTGGTTGCACTATAATGTCCCATCGTAAAGCATCTAAACCTATTATAATATCATTTGCTTTGCTTCTATTGATACCCCTATCTGCTGGTAATCTAGTTATCTGAAGTTTACGACGGCGTTACTAAAATTTAATCAATGCCAAAGAGTAATCAATCAGAATTACCTATCGTAAAATGAAATACACTACAGCAGTGATTTCATTAGCATCTCTATGAAATGGCGTTCGTTTATTGCAGTTTTGTCTAGATATTGTTCCAAGCCATACATGCAACAAGCAATCCAGTTTCTATTAAATTAATTGTTAATAAAACGCCTTTAAATTGCATTTCGAGTTGTTTTCCGGGCGACTGAACCAAATAAAAATAAAATAAATTTGCTATTAGATGTTTTCCAATTTCACGTGTATTTTTATGCTTTGCTATAAACGCGGCAAATAAATTTACAAGCATAAAAGATGTTAAGTATATTATAATTATTTCCACAGATAGCGGTTTCATTATTTTATCATTTATTTTAGATAATAAAACGAACGTAAAGCTCTAAAGCATCGGTTATTAATAATGATCTTTAAACGGTTCATAGTAACGGAATTGCAAATGGCGTTGCTGCGGCCAATAAATTGTTTTATTGTTGGATTGTTCTAGTCGTTGTTTGTGTATGTTATTATGTCCAATTGTGTTGACAGTTATTATTTTAAAAACATGCTATATTTGAAAATTACTCTATACGTGCTAATTCTATGTGCGTTCTACAACTTTTTTGCATTGTGCAATTTAAGCAGATTTATGATATGCATGCAGTAACAGTTATTTGTACTATTAGCCGGAAACAAATATTATTTATACATAATATCGTAATCCAGAATTAAAATTTGTATTTAAATTTTAAATATATTTAGGTTAGATTTTTTAATTTTTTAATTTGTCGATTACTATATTCTTTTAATTGATCAATTTGTCTAAGGAATTGAATACAATATATTGCTAACTTTGTTAATAATAGAGTTACAAAAAAATGTGAACAAAAAAATTGTTAATGCAATTCCATCTTAAACGTATAAATAAGCAGGTAATATACACGCTAAGTTTATATCAACTTTTGAAATAAAACTCAACTAGGCAATGGAAATTATTAAAATATTGAACAAAACAGTATAGACACAACTGATGAACCTGTTGGTTATTAACTTTATAAATGAATAATTAAAAAAGAAGCGAATACTTAAACTTGAAATATTTAAAAAAATTTATTAATGAGAAAAATTTTAGAATAAAATTTGCAAATAAAAAATTTAACATGAGATTTGAAAAACAAAATAAAATAAGAAAAAAGTAATATTGTTTGTGCTGCTTTTATGGACATTTTTAACTGAATATAAATTAATAAGAATTATTTTGTGTTGTTTTTTAATGTATTTTCCGTTAAAATTCCGTTTGCTTTCAAAATATGATGGCATATATAAGGTGTTCTATTAAAAAAATGTTAATTTTGTGAATATCTCATAAACTAGTTATTGAATTGTTTTAATGTTTTCACTTTTAAAATCTGCAATGAAACTACTACTTTGCTAATTTAACTAATGCTGTGACTCCAATAATAACAAAGTTAGTAATGGCTAAGTTGCACTGCATATCGATAAAAGCTTTAACTGTAAGAATTGTGTGGAATTTATAAAATGCTTAAATGTATATATTTTCTGAAATTTTGATAAAACAATGTGCATTGCAGTGTTAAAAACTTTAGTATTACATATAACTTTAGTATTTGTTCTGAAGAAAATTATGTAATCTAATCTGTCAAACATGTAAAAATTACTTGGTTTAATTAATCTGTAATAGTAAAAAGAAATATGATGAAAGTCTAAAGTATTTACAAAATGTGTAAACATTGGATAAATGTAGCAAAACTTTGGATAATAGGTGGTGTAATGTAGAGAAAGTGTAAATATAGGAAGTTTATGTCAAGGAATGTTAGAAATATTGAGATATGTTGCAAAATATTGATATTTATTTTATATTTTTTATTTGTTTTTTTTATCCTGAGATCCTTCAGTCATTTATAAGGAGTAATTGAATTGAGCGGTGTTTGGAAGTACTGTTTACTTGACAAACGTCAAAAATTGTACTTTATTGTTGATAGTCTTATCAAGAAATTTTATTTTTAAATGGCTTGGATATTTCAAAGAGGGAGTAAGCTCAAAATTTGGTTGTTGCAAAATTGCAGAATTATTTGCTGAAATTCAACAATCGATTGAAGTGCATTGTATTTGAATTCATTATAGATACAGGTAGTTCGAAGGTTAAACTGTAGTGATAAAACAATTATTTTGCTGAAATGGTATTTTTTACGATCTTCAATTATGCCATGACCTCTTAGTTATTTACTTTTGCAATCGGCTATACTTCATATGCCGCAGTTAATTGATGAAACATAGTAATAAAAAATAATATAATTATAAATAAGCTATATTTTTCTACTGAAAAAATTGAAGCAAATGGTAACAAAATTAGTGTTATAACATATCATTTATAGGTTAGTTCAGATCAGGTGTTTCAGAATACATCTTACATATTTTGCTACGTGTAACTAAAAAAGAATCATCCATGAATAAGTAACTTTCTGTAACTTATTTTGAATATACAATTTTTGCTCTAAACCTATATGACGTGTAGAAAATTTTGGTAGAATACGTTTAACAGTTTTCAAATTATTACATAATTTCATAAAAACATCTTACAAATATCTTAAAGGAATAAGATTTTACGACATACATACATATACATACATACATACAAACAATATACATACAAAATAATAATTTATCATTACATATTATGTTACATTTAAATGAAAATTAAAATTAGTCATATAACCATACAGATTATTTAAAAAATACATATAAAAATAAATAAATGAGTCTATAAAACAATAAAACAAACACACACATAAAATATATACAAGACCCAATGTTTTGCCCTTGCAGTATTATACACAATGTGTCGTGTATCCGTTTAAATATTCCTCTACTAAGTAATATGGGTTGTCGATACAGAAATCTCTTACTGCTGTTTTAAACTGTTATTTAGTTTAATTTGTCTTTATTGATATTGGTAGTTTGTTGAAGATTTTAATACCCAAATAATTGGTACTTCTTTCTATGAGATTTGTTTTGTGAATACTGAGTGCGTAAGCTCTTCGTGTGCTAATATTGCCGAGGTCAAAGTTTGTTGTGAATTTTATTGTCAATCATAAAGATGACTACGTTGTATATGTACTTAGAAAATTTTTCAATTGATTAAATATGGGTCTACAATGTTCAATTTTGTTTGCATTTGTTATTAATCTGACAATTTTTCTTTATCAGGAGTTGTTTTGAGCATGTCCCATATGATTAGTCCATGCTCTAGATGTGATCTTACGTTTGCATTATAATACATTAGGAATGCGTGTTTTGTTACGCATTTTTTAAACTCAAAAGTGTAAAATGTGCTGTTTAATTTTCTTTCAATGTGTGCTATGTGTGTTTCCCATGTTAGTTTGTTGTCAATATATATGTCAACGAAATTTATTTCCGTTGTGACTGGGATTAATTTTTCATCGTTTCTTACAAGTATGCTGGACTCTTCCGCGGTGCTGTTACTACGTGCAATTATTTCTATTATATTGGATTTAGTAGTATTTATTGTTCGACCGGTATTATTGCTACTACTTATATATCCTGTAATTATATTGCAATCTTTTATTAGGTTTTAGCGGTTCTTTGCGTAAATGCTGTTGAGTCGTCTGCATATTGAAATAATCGCGAAATTATAAGTTGCATATATATCTTATTAAGGTCATTATTATACACAATAAAGTGTAGAGGTAATAAAATTCCCCTTTGTGCAAGATAAATGTCGTCTAATGTCATATCTCCGGAAAAAAGTAAATAATCCTTTTCGTCGGGTATATCATGTTCAATTGCCTCAAATTGATTTTGTTTAAACCACATTCTTTTAACTTCTTAAATAATAGACCAATATCGATGTAATCAAAGTCTTTAGAAAAGTCATAGAAATGTCCAGCAACTATTTTTTTCCATCCATGTTTTTTTATTATAAATGAGGTCAGCATGAGTAGAGTTTGTGCTTCTGCCATACACTCTAATCAGAAAAACCCAGTTTTAAATATTCCTATAGCTAACTCTCCAGTAAACTATGGAAAAAATCTATTAATTATTTCAGAGGTTAGCCATTCATCTTCACCCCTAATAATAATAAAATTGTATCAACATAAGCAACGAGTACTAGTACAAATTTCAAAACAAAATTTTGAAGAAGATGTAAAAAATTTGTGAATTGTTTTATTGTCCCAAATTAAAATATTATATTTATTTCAAAGATCCAAATTAAGAAAAAATCTTAAAAATGATTCGAATAAATTTAAAGATTCACATATTGATATGATTAAATGCTCTCCTAAATTGATAGATATGACTGATGAAGACGAAATTATTGATACTATGCAAGCTTATCACGAAGGTAAATCAAACGTTCGAAGTTTGGATGAAACAGAAGCCCAAATTAAACGACGATACTATTGGCCTAACTAGAGAAGATCAATACAAACTTACATTAATAAATGCAAAATTTGTCAAATTACAAAATACGATCGAAACCCATTGAAATTAGAGTTCATTATTACCCTCCACTGCAAAATATAGAAGTAGCTAATAAACTAATTAAATATTTTATAGACCATTGTATTCCAGATCAAATCATTTCTGATAATGGCGGAGAATTAAAAGGTAAACTAATAGAAGAACTATTATAATTGCATAAAATTAAAGTTTATTGTATTAGTTCACAACACATAGAATCCAACGGAATGATTGAACGCTTTCATTCTACTATAAAGAACATATATTACTCAATAATCAATTCTATTCAAGCAATTTTAGAACTGATTCAATGGAATTAAAACTATGATTTATTAGTATATAATAATTCCATACATTCCGCTACTAAATTAAAACCTTAATAAAATAATTACCGGTTCTTTGAAATTAATATCAATAAAAGATTAGTTAATGACTATTCAAACAGTCATAAAAATAAAATGGAAATATTGTAACAACTAAATAGTAGTCTTAAAAAAATAATGAAAAATTAATTACTAAGATCAACACAAGCAAAAAAAATGTCATAACATTCCTCAAAACGTTTTTGTAAAAAATAAACAAAAACAGTCGAAAACAAAGAATAAGTTTAAACGTAAAACTGTAACAAAGTTAGATAAAAATATAAAAACAGCAAACATACGTCCAAAGCAAAATTCAAAACAAAATACACTTATCTAACATAAACCGACCACAAAAAGTAACGTATCAGTTTAAAAATATTGGAAATCTTTCAGGTCCTTCCATCATGGACAGAAAATATAAAGAATATCACTGATAACATAGGCTTGCTACCGATCAAATTAGGGCCAGCAAAATTTGAAAGAAAAGTTCACACATTTGTACATTGTTATAACCTAAAATGATTTGATAACAATTTAAAAATTTAAACAAACAATACTAGTCTTACTAATGCTGTAACTTACATTATCTTTCGTCATGAATTTGATAATTACTGTAAAATTATTAACTATAGAAAAAGACTATTTCTCTAAAATATGAGAATTTTAATTTTCATGAACCTAATCAAAGGTCTAGACGTGGTCTTATCAATGCATTAGGCACTATTGTTAAAACGATCACTGGATGACGAAGATTCTAAAAGCTATGACCAAATCTTTACAAATATCCAATCTAACGAAAAAAAAAATTGCAAGAACAATTAAAGTTTTAATATTCTGTAAATGCTCAAATTATTCAATATTTTAATGATACCTTATTAAATATTAAACATAACGAACCAATCTTAAAAGAAAAAATTATAACATTATCACGTACAATTACTGATCTGGTGCATTACGAAAATACCTTTATTCAACTTGCAATGATTTATCAAACAATTTTAAAAATATTACTAGATATAGAAAACTGTATAACTTTCTGCAAATTGAAGACCTTGCATCCAAGTATAACAAAATCAAACGTCTTATTTGATGAACTATTAAAAAAAATCATTTTATAAGGAACAGTTTCAGTATGAATTAAAACAAGCAAATATATTTGATTTTGGAAAAAATATCAAAGTTAATTTCAAAATCAGTTCACTCTAAGTTAATTAACTGTCAATCAATCCCTATTAATTATGAACAAATTTTTGATATATATGTATATATATATATATATATATATATATAGCCTACCCGAACCCGACCGCCGGCTGTGCGTACATCATCATCGATGTTCATCCGGGATGTACATCCAAAGTGAACAAGTGTAAATACTGTTTAAATGCCATTTAGTGTTCACTTTCGATGACGATTAATCAAAATTCTATTTACAATTTTCATTTTCGATGATTCATCAGGGATGAACATCCAAAGTGACAAATGTAAATGAGTAAGTAGTCTCTATAATATAACAAAATAAAATTGGGCCACGTGGTGCAATCTCTTATGCTTAAATGAATTATAAAAGTAGTCATGTTGAAAAGTTCTTGTTTCCATAAATACATTGGACTAATTTACTTATCAGCAATCTCGTTAATTAATTTGTTGCCTTTGTATAAAACATTAACGCTTTAAACATGCAAAGCATGCTTCATCTACCGTTTTCAATGCATTTACAAATAACATTACTAATTCATTTCGTTCTGAATAAAATTTTAAAAATAAAACAAGACCTCTTTTCTTTTCTAAACATCAAATTAAATTCTGCGGATTAAAGTGTTTATTCCGCTTCGCGCAATCTTAAGGTTTAAAAGTTGACTACATATTTACTAAGAGCTTTTTACTTTAGCAGAATTTACGCTTTTTGTAAACGGTTTTGCCCAGTTTCGGAGAAGAGCGGCTGATAAAAAAGCCTTTTTTGCCCGTCAAACACGGAAAGTTTTACGGTGGAGATTGTGCGCTGTTTTCAGGTGAATAAATCCATGCGATGATAGACCAAATCTTCACGAACATTTTTTCCATTCGACTTGTATTTCGTGGTATGAAACATTATTTACTAAAAAATACCTTTTGCAGTTGAGATTAGATATTAATCGTTACAATATTTTTCTTAATATTCTATTTGCTTATTTGAATATTTTGAAGTAAGTGTTAATAATAATGACTAATAATAATAATACTACAATTTGTAAATTCAACCGCTATTGTGAAAATATACTGTATCTACAATATTGCAAATTAATTACTTGCGATTATGAAAAAAAATTGAAAGGTAAAACTGCGTGCTACTAGTTTACATATACTCTCTCAATTAATTTGGTTGCTCTTTTATTAGAGTATAGTTTAAAACATTTGGGATTTAAACAATTATATTGTTCTAAAACTTTAAAAAACACCAAACAAAGGTTTGAAATAGATAATGAATGTTATAAAATAAAACCAAATACTGCCTCCATTGTAATACACACAATATGAGCATATGAATTCAACTCGGTTTGATAAATACATTTAAATGAAATAAAGTTTGTTTCCTATTTTATCATAACATGTTTACGCATTATACAATTGGAAACTTCTGAAACATTGCTTCAGTTCGGAATATATTACATATTAAAGGATCATTTAGTTAACGAGCATTTAAATCTTCATCGTTTGTATTGCATTTTAGTGCCGGGGCTTTATTGGAATTCGGAAGAGCTCACACATACGTGGCGTGGAATATTGTAATTCATATTTCGTGCCCGGCCAGCCAAATTTCATACATGGACCGCAGAACTGGCTGCAATAATTACTGTGGTTAACCTCAGCTATTCACGCACGACAGCACGTCGCTTCATGGATAGAATATTCTTTATAGGTACACGAAACAAATCGAATCTAATTAATTACACAAACAAATGAATACCGTATACACAAAATTACTCATTTGACTGAAAATGGTCATTCAACTAAACGGCAGCCGAAAACCTAATTAAAAGGTTTGGTGCAATTTTAGAATACAATAATAATTAACGGTTAATTGGATTTTTAATTTGGAATCCATACTTTATAATTATTTAGGGTTTTTAAGAAATATATTGTAAGATTGATTTAAACAATTTTCGTTTATTTTTGCGCCTTTCTGTGTCTTGATAAACACATTTAAAGAAATCAAAATGAGTGGTTGTGTGTCCTTCCCATTAACGATAAATAATACTAGACTAACTGTCTAGACCATCGGTGGCTAGACTTTTTACAGCAAGAGCCGCACGCCAAAAATGGTGTGGACTGTTTATGACTTTTTTAAATTTTTCTTTGTCCGAACAAATACTACATCTCCATAATCCACATTTATTGTTGATAATCTTTTTTTTATATGTTGGCGGGATAAATACAAATATTTTTCTATTATTAGTTGAGTTACAATAAACTTCTTTAAGAGCGGCATGCAGTTTGCGAGCCACTATTTGGCCACCCATTGTCTACACACTATAGACAACCAATATACACACAACGCCAACCTAGATATACAATCAAGAAAAAAGAAATAAAACGTTTAAAAATAATTATCTAATTTTACATTGCAACTTTAATATATTTATTACAAGAATCAATCAAACTAACTAAATTATATTATATTAGTTGTGTTTGATTTATTACTGCCCAAGTCTTTCTAGTCCCTTTTTGATCCATTTTAACACTACTTTGTTTCATTTGTTTATTTTTATCTCGATACGTTCATTCAGTACATGTTTTATAATTTTCACATTGTCTCCACACGTTTTGTACAATTTCTCTTCTTTGTTCTAGTATTTTGACACTATTTCTTTATTCTGACATTTAAATTTTTCAATCAAATTGTTTTGCAATGCATATAATCATAGGACTTATACAAATACACCACATAATTTTTATTTTTAACTTCAGTTTAAATGATTTGTGTTTTGATGAGCGGTAATACTAAATCGGTAAAAAATTACGACAGTTTTAAATTTAGCCAAAAACTTCATATCAATTTTACTTTTTTGGATTTTTTTTTCGTTAAAATTGTGGATTTATACGCTACATAAACGAATGTTAGTTAAAAATAAAATATGACTTTAAAACTTGATAATTGTATAACATTTGTTTTGAACGGTAGCACACTAAAATAATCTCGGAAGGTAACTTCTGTCTTAAAATGCCAAAGATTATTAAAAACAAGATTCCTTCAACTTCCGTCCTGCCGCGCGCCGCTCACAATTGTATAGGCTTTAAACTGTTTTTAAATACAAACGAATGCAAGCAAATATTAATTTTGTAATTAAATCATAAATATAATTAAATTTAAAATATGAAACCTGGTTTAGTGGTGATCCATACTCCCGAGCCTCTAGAAACTTCAAATCTTGGACGGAATAGACCCTCAATAATTTGAATTCTCAGTCAGATCCAAATCAAGCTTCATAATTAGGATTTATATAAAAATCAAAGTAATATTTATAACGTTTGATAAAAAAAAATATTAACAAAAAATTATTCATATAAAAGCTATTATTAATACAAGCGCGAGAACTTGCATTTAAAGTGCGAGGTTTTTTTTTATAGTAACGTGTTTCAAAATCATACAACATGTTGTTATCTTATTTTTTCTTTAATGACCTGCTTAAAAGTCGTCGTTATGATAATTGTGTTTTTAGATGTTGTTTATATTCTGCCATGGAGATATTAAAACGACTATTTAATATTCAAGCAATAAAAGAAAATATCATTCATACCATAGATGTAATTAGACTTTCTTTAAATTAAGATTATTTGTTATTAATTCATGTGAGGATTTAAATTCGTCAGTACACGGCGCGGATAAACACTCGCTGCAGATTTATGAAAAAAACACTCTGTATAGAACATTTTTTTGAAAATATATTTTGATAAAAATAAGGTGAAACGGTGGATCCCAAATGAATTACAAAAAAGTAGAAAAAATAAACTAAAAGGGTGAACATTAGTTTTTTCGAAGTTCTATTCACAAATCAATTAAATATTTTAAATGTTGAATTAACAAATCTTAAATTAGTAAGTCAAAGTTTAAAAATGTTTCAAGTCATTATGCATATGTTTCATACTTGTATAAGTTATTGTCAATTTAATATAATTCCGTCTATTAAGTGTATCCGGTGACTAAAAACTAAAATATAAATTTAAAGATAATTTTAATATCTGTATAATAAAGAAAAATAATAAATATAGAAGCATCGGGTTGTATATCCAGTACGACCAAAGTTGAATGTTTGCAAAAGTCCCGCCTAACTGGTAGCATTTGCCGTTGAGAAACAATTAATGGCGCTTTAGATATCGGAGACAAATTTCTATTTCTACTTCTAGAGTAACGAGCCTTAACTCAACACATACGCACACATGCCTACATGAACATATCGAAGGACCTCGAAGTCGATGGCTAGTCGGGTGGAAACAAATACAAATATTACTAATAAAATTAACTTATGCAAAGATACTTTTTTATTTTTATCACCATTTTTAAACTGTTATTACTTTTTATATATTACTTTTTCCCATTTAACAGCATAAATATTTTTGAATATATCAAAGCATATCATATTATTCTATCGTGCTAAGTTTATTATCGAAATTATGAGATATTAGTCAATGTTTTTACATTATTTTACACATTTAATAATTTAGAATTACATTTAATCTCTTGTTTTTCTTCACAAATCTAAATATTTTTATTAAAATTAGCATTTTCTTTTTGTTTTATTGCACAAAATATTTCCAATATTTTCTACATTTTGTCAACGTTTTTCAAAATTTGTATTTTAATTATTCTTTGACATTTTGCTCAACATATATACAGAACATAGAAAATTAAAAGTTTCAATTTTAATAGATTTAATCATACCAAGTTTTTAGTTAGAAATATAGCGAAGACAAAACTAATCAACTAACAAAAATTTTATTGCAAAAAAACTAGATTTTATAATATTAAAAAGAGTATGTACCGGATATTTAAAATCAGCTTTAATTTAATTTGAAAAATAACTTCGTTTTTGATGATTATTTTAGCAATTAGCACTATTCACTATTCATATGTTTATGCTTTAATAGCAGTTGAAACTTTAAATATAAAGTAACAAAAAAATAATCATTTACTTTTGACCATCATACTTAATACCGTCCCTAAACATTAAAGCCTACAAAACGACTTAGCCACAAACTATTTTTTTAAATTTTACGAGACCGCCCACATACCCATTGGAATGCAAACCCTGAAAACCACACTCCAACACGCATAACAATAAAAAAATTAACATATTGCATGTTTTCTCAACCAACCCCCGTAACAAATTAACATATGAGAATGTAACTAACACACTCGGCTTATTTTAAACGTGCGCGAATAATTTTATTTGACCGCTGGACTCAGGTAATTACACTCTTTTAACGCTTTCATTATACAAATATATCAGCTGGACGGGGTAGATCCAACGAATTTATGACCACGTTATGCGTTATTTTATATATGCAATGCTACTTTACGAGCCTATAAGAATAATGGCAGAAAAAAATAAGGATATCGGAGGAAGTGGTGCCAGACTGCAACATGTGGATCTCTTTATCGTTTCAATATATTAGATGTTGGATCTGACATGCGTTTTTATTTAGGAACTTTATTATTCATTACTTTTTAATGCGCAAAAACAAATATTTTATAAAGCCAGGTTTACACATTACTAAAAATCTTACTTTTATGAAAAATCTTAATTTTTTCATAAAAGTCAATATTGTATAAATTTTTATATTAATTAGAATTGAAAACAGAGAGAAAATGAGTATCAAATACATAATTTATTGAAATATTAATTATACAATGGTGGGGAGGGATTATTTTAGACTCACCCTGTATACACTGCGTTTCAAAGGAATGAACCACTCTAAATCCGTTTATATAGATGTCAGAATATTTATTGGACATAGTTATTCTGGATGTAAATAATTTATTTTATACTTATTATTGAATCATAGTTGTTATATGTATGATATGGTATAGAAAGTTTCATAGAAAAATCTAGACTATCTGAAGAGAAGATAGAGCAATTAAGCACAGGCTGTTGTTTTAATTCAATCTATTCCAACTGCTCGTTTTGGTTTTCATCTTTAAATTCTATCTACTAACATTATAGAAGCCAGAAGTATTATGTTGTAAAGCAAACCAAATAATAATATAATACTCCTGTCCATATTTGCAATATAACATTTAACACAAAAAAAACTTAAACGGTTTGAGATTTATACAATTATCAATAATTTCTATATAAATTAATAGAGTAAAAATTTTGTTCTTTTATATATATATATATATATATATAGATCTGACATACAAGTTGGCATCATTTCAAAAATGGTCAAGCCCCGCATCCACTTTTTTTACACGTGAATATTAGCAGTTACGTATATGATACATACTGGCTGCCGATATATCTTACGGTTAGGTTGGCATCCAAATATATTTTCTTAACTAGGTATCACATGGCGTCCGTGTATTAAAAATTAATGTAAGTTAACGTTGTCTTCTGTTTTTATTATTTGTGAATACTCTTGCATTTATTTTAATAAACAATTGGTTTCTACTAATTCAGCTATGAGAAATCGACATTGAGCAAGAATGAAAATACTGTAATGATTTGTAAAAATTGATGTGGTATCAAATGAAACAAAACATATTTTTTTTAGAAGGTAGAATTGATTGAGAAATGACAAAAAAGTTGTAAAACATAAGTTCATTTGCTAACAAGTTAACATTCTACGTGTAAAAGATATTTATAATTTTTGCTGATTGAATGGAAATCATTGTTGAACGTAATACCTTAAGGACATGCAGAACTGCTCTATAAGTAGACAATTTCACCAGATTCTCATGGAAATGGTTGATAACACCCACACTTATGCTGCCGCAATGTTAAATGTGCCTTGCAATCGACCATATTAAATATGTAACCAGCTAAGTTTTTGCGGATGGTCAATGGCAAAGTAACATCCATATATTGGATGCCATCTCTACTTATATATTTAATAAAAATCAATTTTTCTTTAAATATTAAACAAAATTATTTTGTAAACGAATTTGATCACAAAAAAATTAATGCCATATCAATTAGACCTCCGCAAAGTTAATCAATAATGTTAGTTAGTTAGATAGTTGGTTAGTTATAGCGGTAAAGTTGGCATCCAATATACGGATTGGATATTATGTTCATTTACCATTGTATTCCATTTATAACTTTAAAAACTACAAATTATAACTATTTATAAAAATATTTCATAGATAGGATGTTAACATGACATAATTGTAAAATTTTAAAATTTCTTATTTTGTTCAACCAACTAACTACTTTTAAAATACATCAAATAAACAAAAAAGTTTGATTTTCCTTAAGTAGGAACCTGATTTTTCCAAATTTAAAAGATATTGCTATTTTACCCAACGCAAAGAAAAGTAAAAAATTAGACCTTTTGGAATCTTTAAAAAACTTTAAACACAAAAAGAATACAAATTTGCAACTTTTAATTGACTAGCTTTACTTTATGTACACCTTAGTTAATCTAATCCCCTTACCCAATCTATCAATTATTACCTATTTATTTGCTACCCCCAAAATATTGATAATCTTTAATATTTTTTAAATGCACTTTTTACCTATACTGTAAGCCTTTAATTTTTTTGCCCCAATATATTTTATATTATATTATATATTAATTTCTTTAACAATATTAATCCATCTCGCTTTTAATGGGTTAATTTATAAAATTTTAATCTTTTTTTCTTATATATTTGTATATATATATATATATATATATATATATATATATATATATATCTGTTTCTTAGTTAATTCCCATTTGTAACGTCTTATGAAGACCGAGGTTTAGTCAAAACTACAGTCACTTGTATATATATATATATATATATATACAAGTTATGTTCACTGCCAAAACACAGTACATGGGGAACTTGTTTCTTTATCAGAATTTGTTGTACTAAAAGTTCTGCACTCGTTTATTTTCAA
>JARJEC010164009.1:0-14193 GCA_030264575.1 Tachinus sp. AB-2021 | reverse complement strand
GATAAGATTTGTTGTAACGTCTGGACGCTTTTTTTAACCGATCTTCAATGGCTTTTTCAATTCTGACCAGACGTTTAATGCCATAGCGCATGGTTTTATAGCGTTCATTGGTGTTGGTATGAGGTTTGAACAGTTTCTGACGGGCGAGTTTAAGTGCTTTATAGATCGTGGGTCTGCTGACATGAAAGCGGAGCGCCAACTGACTGACCTTCATGTTTTCTTTGGGATATAAGCGCCAGATCTCTTCTCGATGGTAAGGGGTAAGCCGAGTATTTTTATGCCTATTCATTACAGTATTTTCTCCAAATACTGTAAACAACGCGATTAATTTTTACACTTTAGGGGTATTTTAAAATCATAAATCATTATTTTATGTTTAAAAAACAGATAAAAAATAAGAAAAATGAATAGCTAAGCATAATTTTCAAAAATTGCCTTTTTATTTTTGGATAATGTTTATACGCTGGATTGAAAGCTTTAACTTATCATTACTGAACAATGGTTTTATTTTATTATCCTCAGACTTATCCACAAATTGTGTGAATATGTAACACGATTCATTGGTATTTGAATCTAATTGTATTCAATTGAAAAATATATATTTTTTATAATTTGAGCTTGAATTTCTGTTACATGACCGATCAAAAAGGATCAAACAGGTACCTATAATTTATTCAATAAATAATCGTTCAGAGGCGTTTTTGTGAGGACAGGACACTATAAGATTTTTCCACCGTCCCTTAGGACGGGGTGCAAAATTAATATTAGAAACACGATACAATTTAGCGCGATTCCTTTTTAAAAATCGACGCTATTCCGCTTAATAATGTGCTTAAAGAGTTCACCAGAGGTTGTACCAGAGCCGCGAATTTATCCCCTATGCCAATTGTTACCGGGACTTCGCTGCCGACAATAATATTAATAGTACATCCACCAGTGACTTCAGTTGTTTCCTTTGAATTTAATTCACGCATAATATTTCTCCGAAAAATTCTAGTGTAAAAAGGGGGTATTGCATTATGGACACATCACAAGTGATTGCGTATATGTTATTGATGAAGATGTTGAACGAAATCCATGTGCAATAAAAAATTTCCTGATTTATTAAGAAATTGATAGTTCTGCTTATTATTGATTAGGATGTCTGTCTTATAATTCAATAATTCTGCCTAAATAACAGAAATCTTGATCGTATGGTCTGTGAATTCTGAAAACGCGTGTATTCCAGTTCATGATGATTTTGAGCCGCACGCAGACTTTCGTTCATTTTCAGAGCAGGTGTTCATAAGCGTATCACTATCCTGATCAATCTACAGGGTTCAGACCAGATAAAGGAATACAAAGGCCAGACAGGAGTCATTGTAGCCATCAAAGAACACCTGTCTAGTAAGTAACCTATTGGTTAAAACACTATATTTATAATTAAATTCTATCGTTTAAATAGACTGATAAAATCTTTAGCAATTTCGGTAACTGCAGTGACTACAGGGGTTCCGATTGTGATTGCACTCAGACACATTAAGATAATTCCACCAGAAACATCTTCGATTTCTTTTTCATTTAATTCACGCATCATTTTTCTCCTAAAAATTGATAGTTGATTGAAAATTATTATAGTTACCGTAAGTAGTAAAACTTAACAGTTAATTACAATAATTAAGCTTATTATAAATGTAATTTAATAAAAGTAAATAATTAAATACATATATTTACATGAATTTACATAAAATTTATTCAATGCTCCCGTTCTGAATACATCAAGGCTTCTTTCCAACGTTATGAATGCCCGCGTGAGCGGTTTATCAACCTCTTTATATCTCTGAGGCATGTATCAGCCGTGGTGGCATATTTATATTTTAAGTCGCCAGCCTGATGCGTATCCATTAATTGTCTTTGTGTCCAGTGACTGCCAGACGTGTTCAGATCGGTCAATGGCCACTTAATGAAAGAATAAACTGAAGGGGCAATGTTCTGGTAGAATTGCTGCAACTTCATTTGTTATATATCTCATAGGAGATATAGATAACGTTCAACAGGTATGTTATGTCCGCCCAACAGATTACTGAATTATTGGAAACTATTGCTCGTTTACGCGCACCGGAAGGCTGTGCCTGGGACAGAGAGCAGACACATGAATCTCTGATTCCTTATCTTGAAGAGGAGAGTGCAGAAGTTATCGAAGCGATTCTGCAGCGTGAGCCTCAGGCATTGAAGGATGAATTGGGTGATCTGCTGCTGCAGATTGTACTGCATGCACAGATTGCCTCTGAACAGGGTCAGTTTAACTTCTATGATATCGCTGCAGTTTTGAATGAAAAAATGGTGCGCAGGCATCCACATGTGTTCGGTAACATCAGTTATGAAAGCCGGGAGGCACAAAAACAAGACTGGCAGCGTATTAAGGCACAGGAACAGAAGCTGAGTACATCTTCCGGATCTTCATTGCTGGATCAGGTCAAGCCAGCATTATCCGGACTTTCTGTTGCGGTCAATCTTCAAAAAAAAGCAGCAGCTGTTGGGTTTGACTGGGATGATATTGATCAGGTGCTCAGGAAGGTGGAGGAAGAACTCGATGAGTTCAAGCATGAGCTGATTGATCAGCACAAAGAAAAATTGGAAGACGAACTGGGTGATCTTCTTTTTGCACTGGGGAATGTTGCAAGGCACATGAATCTGGATCCGGAACGCGCCCTGGCCAGAACCAATCTGAAGTTTCGCAGGCGTTTTGCCTATATTGAACAGCATCTTGGTAAACCATTTGAGGAAGCCAGCCTTGAAGAGATGGACTGTCTCTGGGAGGAGGCGAAACAACAGGCAAAACCGGAATCGGTATGATGGCAACGAATGAGATAAAAATATTAAGTGTTTCTGAATTTAATCAAGAAGTTAAATATTTATTAGAGGCACATTTTTTTTATTGTCAGGTGGAAGGTGAATTATCTAATATCAGTCGTCCGCAATCGGGACATGTCTATTTTAGTTTGAAAGATGAATTAGCCTCAGTTCGGTGTGTGATGTGGAAACAGACTGCTTTTAGTTTTCTGTCTTTGCTGGAGACCGGGACAAAAGTCCAGATCCGGGCTAAAGTGGCGGTATATGTGCCGCGTGGAGAGTATCAGCTGGTTGTACAGCATATGGAACCGGCGGGGATTGGTGACTTATATCAGCGATTTGAATTCCTTAAGCAAAAACTTGCCGCAGAAGGTTTATTTGACAGCCAGCATAAACAGAGTCCACGTAAACATCCGCGGGCTATTGGTATTATTAGTTCCAGTACAGGGGCAGCATTACAGGATGTGCTTTATGTTTTACAAGAAACACGTCCGGATATTCCCGTGGTTATTTATCCCAGCCTGGTACAGGGAGAGCAGGCACCACAGTCAATCGTGCGCGCCTTAGCAAGAGCCAATCAGCAGGCGGAGGTCGAAACGCTGCTGCTTGTACGTGGTGGCGGTTCTATCGAGGATTTATGGGCATTTAATGAAGAGATTGTTGTCCGGGCAATTTATGCCTCTGATATTCCTGTTATTACCGGGGTTGGTCATGAAACGGATATAACACTTGCCGATTATGTTGCTGATCAGCGTGCGCCCACGCCATCCGTTGCCGCAAAAATGGCGGCTGTTTCCCGGGATGAATTATTTCAGTCTCTGGATCAAAGCCGGCGACTACTCAATCGTTTGATCCGTCAATATCTTGATCAGGCATATAATGAATTCAGTAAGCGGGAAAAGGCTTTGCGTACTGTCGATCCGCAACGGGTCATTGAGAAACAGAAATCAGATCTGACACGGTTGCAGGCTGATCTGTGTAAAGCAATGGCACAATTAGTACAGCGGAAAAAAACCGAATATATTTATATACAATCCCGCTATCAGAGCGATCTTTTACAGTCATTCTGCCAGGTAAAACAGCAGCGGTATCATGTGTTAAAAAATCAGCTTCTTAAAGCCGGCCAGGCAATCTATGCATCAAAACAGACAGATCTGGCCACCTGTGCGCTGCTATTGGACAGTTTAAGTCCGCTTAAAGTTTTGGGCCGAGGTTATTCATTGACCTACAAAACCATACAGGATTCACCACAGCTGGTTAATTCTGTGACGATGCTGACGCTGTCTGATAAAGTCCGGCTTGTTTTTCTGGATGGTCATTGTGATGCGCAGATTGAAACTGTTAAAAAAAAAGTGTGGGAAAGACAATCTATGAAGAAAAATAATCAGGAGGTAAAACAATGAAAGGGTTTATTTTTGATCTGGATGGAACACTACTCAACTCTATTGCAGATTTAGGTCATTCGCTGAACACTGTCCTGGCAAGATATAATCTGCCGGTTCATTCACTGGATACTTATTGCAATTTTGTCGGAAATGGGATGAAAATGCTGGTGGAAAGAGCGACTAGCGAACAAGATGACCGGACATTGATTCTTCATGATTTCTTAGTTGAATATGCACAGCGTTCATGTGAGGCTTCAGTGCTTTATGAGGGCATCGCTAATACGCTGGAGATACTTGCCAAACGCGGGCATCCCCTAGCTATCTGTACGAATAAAAAACAGGAATATACCGATAAGATTATCAGTCATTATCTGGCAGATACCCCTTTTGCTATGGTTGTGGGGGATCGGTTTGATGGCAGACAGAAGCCTGATTCATACTATCCTTTAATGATTGCAGAAAAAATGAACTGCAATCCAGAGGATATTTATTTTGTGGGCGACAGCAATGTGGATATGCAAACTGCGCATAATTCCGGAATGATTGCCATTGGCGTGACCTGGGGATTCAGGTCAGTTGCTGAGCTAAAAGCAAATAAGGCTTTTAAGATCATCAATCGGGCTGAAGAATTGCTGACGCTGAGCTAAAGAGTAAAGCGGCAGGGCTTCAGCAGGATTTTATTTATTGACTTCAGCTTTGCAGCGCTTCTGCTGCCAGCAAATGCATTCAAGTTAAAACTCATTTTCATGCGCCCAGTGTTCATGCAGGCGCTTTTTTTCGAGATGTTGACTATACAGTGTGATTAAAAACACAATGGTCGTGATCAGGCCAATGAGTAGCGTGCATAATGCATTGATATTCGGGTTTACGCCCAGGCGTGCTTTGGAATAGATCCAGATAGGCAGCGTTGTGGAACCAGGGCCTGAAGTAAAACTGGCAATAATCAGATCATCCAGCGACAGTGTAAAGGAAAGCAGCCAGCCTGCAATAACAGCCGGAAAAATCATGGGCAGAGTAATATAAATAAAGGTCCGAAAACCATTAGCTCCGAGGTCCATGGCGGCTTCTTCAATATGTCGATCAAATCCGGTCAGACGGGACTGAATAATGACAGTGACATAGCACATGGTAAAGGTTATATGGGCAAACATCATGGTCATAAACCCCTTGTGAATGCTCAGTGCAACAAATGTCAGGCCAAGTGAGGTTCCCATAATAATTTCAGGCATCACCATAGGAGCATATGTGATACCGGAAAAAAGAATCCGGCCTTTGAAGCGTTTAAACTTAACCAGCGCAAAGGCAGCCATAGTTCCTAAAATAACCGCAATTGTAGAGGAGGAAAAGGCCAGCATGAGGGTCGTTTTCGCAGCATCCCAGATTCCTGTGGACCGGAAAAGATCCGGATACCATTTAAGCGAAAATCCCCCCCAGACCGTGACCAGTTTGGATGCGTTAAAACTGTAAATAACGACCAGAATGATGGGAATATATAAGAAAGCGAATCCCAGAATCAATGAAATCCAGTTGAAAAGGGTCAGATGTTTTTTCATATGTGTTCCTCCTGCTTATTCAAACTGCTGTTGCTGAATATGCTGAAAGATGTAGATGGGAATAAGAATAATGGCCAGTAAAATAACAGAAATGGCGGATACCAGCGGCAGATCCATGCCTTGCAGATAAGTATCGTGCAGTAATTTACCGATCATGGTGACATCAGAACCACCCAGAAGATCAGGGATGACAAACTCTCCCATGACGGGAATAAACACCAGAAAACACCCGGCGAGAATCCCCGGTAATGCCAGTCTGACAACAATCATCCAAAAGGCTTTCAGGGGAGGACAACCCAGATCCAGAGCTGCTTCAACCAGCGTGTGGTCAATTTTATCAAGGGTTGCAAAGAGCGGCAGAACCATAAAAGGGAGATAGCAATACACAATCCCGATATAGACTGCAATATCTGTATGGAGAATCTGTAATCTGACCGGGTTGGCCGGGTCAATTAAACCCAGGGGGATACCAATTAAGTTGATCAGAGAATTGAGTAAGCCGGTGGGTGATAAAATTGCCATCCAGGCATAGATACGAATAAGAAAAGAAGTCCAGAAGGGAAGTACGACCATCATAATCAGAAAAATGCGCCACCGCTTTGGAGCCTGCGCCATAGCCCGTGCAATGGGAAAACCAATGAGGAGCGTCAGTATGGTGGATATTATGGCGACCTTGAGACTGTTCAGGTATGCACGAATATAAATTGAGTCATACCATATGCTGAGATAATTCTGAAAATTCAGTTTAATTTGAAGAATCCCTTCGTCATCCCAGCTCAGCAGATTTGTAAAAGGAGGACTGGCAATTTCTGCTTCAGTAAAGCTGATTCGAAGTACAATCAAAAAAGGGACTAAAAAAAATATAAACAGCCAGAGATAAGGAACACCAATGACAATTCTGGCGTTGCTGAAAAATGAGACAATAAGACGATACAGGCGAAAACGTAATAGCCTTCTATGTAAAAAGCCAAGACGGGTAATATGTTCTGCAGCAACCCCGGTGACATACCCAATCTGTTGTGCGTGGTTTGGCAATGGTTTTTACTCCCTTAAAAAATATCACAGACAAATGATAAGAATGATCAGGTGATCAGAACAACTGCTGAATCTTCTGAAAAACTTACATAAACACGATCGTCATAGTTAATGGGATGCTCTATGGCTCTGCGATAATTAACCTGAGATACGGTAATCATTTTCTGATTATCAAGCCGAACATGATAGATGGACATATCACCAAGATAACCGATATCCCAAACCTCTCCAGTCATACAGTTTATTTGGGTATTTTCCGGAGGTGTCAGTGCTATATCGAGTTTTTCAGGACGGACAGCAACCCAGGCCTGAGCTCCGACAACAGCGCCCACACCTTGATTACACACTAATGGTGTCGAGGTTTCATAGCTTTCAATGGTGGTATGATTTGGGGAAATATCAGAAATAACTCCTTCAAAAATATTAACATCACCAACAAATTCAGCAACATAGCGAGAGTTTGGATATTCATAGATTTCAGTCGGGGTTGCTACCTGAACCAGTTCCCCGGAATCCATAACAGCAATCCGGCTGGAAACCGTCATGGCTTCTTCCTGATCATGGGTGACAATAACAAAAGTGATGCCCAGCTCTTCCTGAATGGTCATCAGCTCAAACTGTGTTTGTTCCCGCAGGCGTTTATCAAGCGCCCCCAAAGGTTCATCCAGAAGAAGGAGTTTAGGTTTTTTAACCACACTACGCGCTAAAGCAACACGCTGACGTTGTCCACCAGATAATTGATGAGGTTTGCGTTTGGCATATTTTTCCAGTTGAACCAGTTCAAGCATCTGATTAACGCGTTTGCGTATTTCCGGTTTGGCGATTTTATCCTGTTTCAAACCAAAAGCAATATTCTCCTCAACGGTCATATGCGGGAATAAAGCATAACTTTGAAACATCATATTAACTGGACGTTCATACGGAGGAATTAACGACATATCCTCCCCTTCCAAAAGAATTTTTCCGGAGGTCGGTGTTTCAAAACCGGCCAGCATGCGTAATAACGTGGTTTTACCACAACCGGAAGGACCTAAAAGTGAAAAAAACTCTCCCTGATAAATATCCAGTGAGACACCATTGACCGCAATATATTCGTCAAATACTTTTACAAGATCGACAATTTCTACGTGGGGCTCGGAATTTGGGTCGCGCCACGGTTCATACTGTTTTTTGTTTTGGCTTGGGTGCATAAGCGCTCCTTAAATCAGTACCGTAAAGTTTAAAGACCAAGGCGATTGGCGCTCTTAATGGTTTCCTTGTAGATAGAATTGTTAAGTGCTTCCGCTCGTTGAACGTCAAAATCCAAACAGTTTATAGGATTTTTTTAAATCATCAAGCATAACCTGAGCGCACTTTGGATCATAACATTTTTAGAATACTGATAAATAACATAAATTTATCGCTATGATCGATTTAATAAATCGCCTGTTTATTGTGTGCGATGTTGATAAGCAATGTATTAAACTTAAACGAGCAGACAAGTTTTTGGTCAGGGAAAAGAGGATTTATAGCCAGCCTTTACGTTTAAATAATAAATAAGGGGCAATACCTGATAGTAGCATAAGGCCTAATGAAATCGGATAAGCATAGGACCAGTTCAGTTCTGGCATCTGGGAAAAGTTCATACCATAAATACTGGCAATAAGCGTTGGCGGCAGAAACACTACTGAAGCGATTGAAAATATTTTGATGATCCGGCTTTGCTCCAGAGAAATCTGACCCATCGCAGCATCCAGAAGGAAGTTCACTTTATCGAATAAAAACGAGGTATGCCCGGTAAGTGACTCAAGGTCACGTAAAATCTCCCGGACATCTTCATTCTGTTCTGGTGTCAAGAGTCTGCCCCGTAAAAGGAATGAGAGCGAACGACGGGTATCCATAAGAGACAGCCGGGCTTTGCCGTTAATATCTTCTTCTTCAGCAATTCCGGTCAGGATATCATCCATGTTGATTTTTTTTGGAGCTTCCTCTTCCTCTTCTTCTATTCCGGGTTTGTGTTTTTTCTTGAGTTTAACCGAGGATTCATGACTGCTTTTGTAGTCAAGAACCTGCAGGCTGGTTGTTTCCAGTCGTGAATAAATACCTTCAAGAACATCTGCCACATGTTCAACGGCTGTTTCATGAAGGCCAATCAGGATATCCATTACATCCAGCACACCGTCCATATCGTTGACCTGAGGGTGGCGTGCCCGTAGCCGATATAGACGAAAACAGCTTAATTCTTCTTCATGGAGTGTAAAAAGCTTGCCATTGAATATCGAAAAGGCCACTGTAATATTGGAGGCACTGTCTTCAAAGTCATTGAGGAAAAAACTGTGAATATGAATTCCATCCTCATCTTCATAAAAACGAGCTGAAGCTTCGATATCCTTGATTTCAGCATTTTCCGGCAGATCAAATCCATAATGAGATTCGACGAGGAGACGTTCCTCTTCACTGGGATTGACCATATCAATCCAGATCATATTCTGAGTAATATCACCTATTGACTCAATCTTGGATTGTTGCAGGCGCCCATTTTCTAAAATAAAACCTGTGATCATGACGCCTCCTTGGAAATAGATGAAGTTAACCGCGGTATTATACCTGATGGTATATTCATCGCAATGGTCCTGTGAATTTTCTTCTGAAGAAGGATGATTATTTACTGAAAAGATTAGTTACCAAACAGGTCAATTATTGATACCATGTGCGAAGCAATTTCATTGCAAACGTTTTTGATCTTATTATTGTGAAGATGAATAAGGAGTCTCATGAAAAAATTAGCAGTTATTGGCTTAAGTCTGGCTTTTGCCCTGAATCTTTCCGCACAAACAGCAAAACCTGAAAGTGTGAGTAAAATGCTGGAAGTATCTGGCGCACAACAGACACTTTCTACTGCTTATGGTCAGTTTGGACAGATGTTTGATGGTATGGCCGCACAACTGGGTATG
This sequence comes from Tachinus sp. AB-2021, assembly GCA_030264575.1. Classification (NCBI taxonomy): domain Eukaryota; kingdom Metazoa; phylum Arthropoda; class Insecta; order Coleoptera; family Staphylinidae; genus Tachinus; species Tachinus sp. AB-2021. The sequence goes on along the minus strand of JARJEC010164009.1, from coordinate 4,455 downwards.
ACTGATGCAGAAAAGCCAATTTTGAAAAAATTTACAGATAAAATGGAAGCAATGCTGAAACAGGAAGCTGGTTGGGATAAACTTAAAGCACCGATTGCTGAGATCTATGCTAAAAAATTTACTGATGAAGAAATTCAGGAAATGATTAAGTTTTATGAGTCTCCAGCAGGTAAGGCTTTTGCAGCAAAGATGCCAGAAGTTAATATGGAAACCGCTCAGGTTACCCAAAAAATTATGATGGATCTGGTTCCTAAAATTCAGACATTAGCAGGTGAATTAAGTGCTGAAATCCAGAAAGCACGTGCTGGTAAATAATTAGCCTACGAATAAATCATACAGAATGGCTCAATTTATTGAGCCTTTTTTATGCATTAAAAACAGAGTAATTGATTTTATAATAGAAGGCGATTATTAAAATGACTTGTCGACACAGTATAATTGCTGTAGCGGTGAGAAGGATACGGATATTTTATGCAGTTTGCCTTAAGTCAGATATCAGACAAAATCGTGCTCATAAGCAGTGCAGCCGGGATAATTCTGATTGTCAGTGTGGTGATACTCTTGTTGCGGTGCCGTCAAATGAAACAGGAAGCCGCGTTATGTCTTGAGCAATTTAAGACCGCAGAGCATGACCGTACTTTATTAAGTGTGAAAAATGTTCAGCTTCTTGAGTATATTGAAGAGACAAAGCGCATTAATCAGCAATTGCAGCAAAAACTGGATATCGGACAGAAAAACTTTACGACCGTCACCAATCAGTATATTAAGATAAAAACTACTCTGGAACAGCGGGAGCAGCATTTTCAGGAACAAATAGCCTTACTGAACGACAGTCGCACACAGTTGTCTCTTGAATTTAACGAACTGGCCAACCGGATTTTTGATGCGAAAGGTAAAACATTTACCCAGCAGAACCAGCAGGTACTTCATGCTGTATTGCTGCCCTTCAGGGAGCAGATAGAGCAGTTTCGAAAAAAATCAGAGTCAATTCATTACGAGGAAACTGTTCAAAAAACCCGTCTTGAGGAAGAACTGAAGCAGTTGAAGCAACTTAATGCGCAAATGGCCAAAGAGACTCAGGATCTTACGCAGGCATTAACGGGTAATAAAAAAATGCAGGGCAACTGGGGAGAGTTGATTCTGGAAAATGTTCTGGAACGGGGCGGGCTGGTTTTAGGGCGCGATTATCAGCAACAGGTGCATCTTGTCGCCGAGGATGGCAAAACACAGATTCCGGACGTTGTGATCAATCTTCCGGGAAATAAGCATCTGATTGTCGATTCAAAAGTATCCATGAATGATTATGTGCGGGCGATGAATACAGAAGGAGATGACCATGAGGAAGCTTTACGTGCGCATATTTATGCGTTGTCACGTCATATTCGTGAATTATCTGAACGTCATTATTCCCGGGCGCAAGGGGTGAATGCTCCGGAAGTTGTGATTATGTTTATTCCGATAGAGGCAGCATTTATTGATGCCTGCAGATTTGATGACCAGTTATTTCAAAAAGCGGTGGATCGAAATATTCTGGTGGCAACGCCCACAACACTTCTCGCCAGCTTGAATATTGTCCGGCAGTTATGGCGTCTTGAAAAGCAGACCGCCAGTACGCTCAGATTGACGGAACTGGCGGCCCGGGTATATGACAAACTCAGAGCATTTATCAGCAGTATGGATGAGATCGAGAAAAGTCTTGACAAGGCACAGGAGTCATATCGTAATGCCAGAAATCAGCTGGTTGATGGTCGGGGTAATCTGATTAAATTGAGTGATGACTTTCTGGCATTAGGCATTTGTGTTAAGGCAGAAATTGATGAAAAGACCAGAGAACGTGGCCAAATGGAGCTATCCGTTGAACACGAGCATGCCCGAAATTCAGCAGTACCCAATTAAATAAAGGACCCATTCAGTCTTATTGTTCCTGAGATCAAATCAGGGGGCTTGTTCTGAATGGGGTACTGTTGATTGTTAGGGGGTTCCTTCAGCGTTTAAATCAAGCAACTTCACCAAATTGTGCAGCCAGAATGGTAGGCGTTAGGGACTTTTTTTCAGCTTGCGAATAAGTTTTCAGTAATCGACCATTTTTGAGTAACAAGGTTCGGTCACCATATTCCAAAGCATGATGCATGTTATGCGTGATCATCAGACAGGTGCGTGTTTCTTCGCGTACAATTTTATTGGCAAGATAGAGTACATGTTCAGCAATTTTCGGGTCCAATGCGGCCGTGATTTCATCCAGCAGCAAAATTTTAGAATCAGCAAGAACGGCCATAATCAGACTCAGAGCTTGTCGCTGTCCCCCCGAAAGGTTTGCAACAACTTCATCCAGCCGGTTTTCTAGTCCCATTTCCAAAAGGGCAAGCTTTTCTCTAAAAAAAGAACGGCGTTTTTGATTATTATAAAAATAGAATCGTCGAGGTTGCCCGCGTTTATAGGCAAATGCCATATTTTCCAGAATCGTCATGTGCTCCATCGTACCCACCCGCGGGTCCTGCATGACAATGGAGACATCCTGTGATCGCGCACCCTGTGACTTTGATGTTACCATAATATTATCGATCAGCACCTCACCGAGTTCCGGTCGTGTAAAACCCGAAATCACATTAAACAGCGTTGACTTTCCTGCCCCATTTCCACCAATAATTACCGAGAATTCGCCTGTTTTTACTTCCAGATTCAGATTGGTTAGAACTTCACGTTCCAGTTTAGTTCCTTTGGCAACAGTCACATGGATATGATTGAGTTTAAGCATTTTTTCTCCCGGGCAGGGCCATCATGGAAATAATTAAAATGCCCGCAATCAGATTAAAATCATAGGTCTCCAGTCTCAGGAAGTCTGCATTTAATGCTAGGCTCGTGATGATACGGTATGCGATTGAACCCAGTATACAACTCAATAGTTTGAGCCACATTGCGCGAAAAGGAAGCAGCTTCTCACCAATGATTACCGCTGCAAAACCGGCAATAATCGTACCAATACCAGAGGTTAAATCAGTAAATCCCTGCTGTTGACTGAACAGGGCACCACCAAGTGCAATTAAAGAATTGCCCATAGCTACTCCAAGAATAATCATCCATTTAACTGGAACGCCACCATTTTGGCATAGACGCTTATTCTGACCGATTGCACGGATGGAAAGACCAAGATCAGTGCTGAGAAGCCAGCTGACAAATATTACCAGTACAAGTGTTATCAGTGCCAGAATAACAAGGTTATGTGCAATAAAAATGGTAGGGGAGTCCAAGAGCGAAATATTGGGAATGCCATTCATGACATGAATATTAATTGAATAGAGCATAAACGCAACCAGAATGCCTGCCAAGAGGTCAGTGACCTTAAAATAACAATTCAGGATTCCGGTCAATACTCCAGCTAAAGCACCTCCGCCCAAAGCACCAAGTAAAGACAGATAGGGATTGATTCCAGCCTTGATCATCATACTGGAAACTGCAGCCCCTAAAACAAAACTACCATCACAGGTTAAATCAGGAAAATCAATTACCCTGAAGGTCAAAAAAATTCCCATACCAATGATTCCATAAATGAGCCCCAATTCGAGGCTCATAATTAATTCACCTAAACTCATTTTTTAGACAGCTCATCCTGGAAGGTTTATAGTGCACCGTTTTCTTTCGTAATAATTTTAGCAGCCTGATCCAGAAGTTCCTGGGAGAGCTCAATACCCAATGCTTTAGCTGCATCAGTATTCAGATAAAGTTCCATAGCGTTTGGAAAACCAACATCTATCGTATTGATCTCTTTTCCTTCAAGGACATCAGCGATCATTTGGGCAGTCTGCAAGCCAAGCGTATACTGATTAGGACCAAGTGCAGCAAGTGGCCCTAGGATTACCGCATCCGTATCGGCAACAAAAACAGGTTTTTTCTCTTTCATTGCTGCATTGACGATACTTTCGAGTGCGGCAAGTGCAGTATTATCACCATAGATGAAAATTGCATCAGCATTGGCTGCAAGACGAGCGGCTGCTTGAGGTACATCTGCTGTTCGGTTGACCGCCTGAAGAATCAGTTCAATCTTTAAAGTCGGTGCTGCATTTTTTAGATCATTCAGTTGCTTGATTGAGTTGGCATCCGCAGGGTTGTAGATGAATCCAAGTTTAGTAAGGCCCGGAAGAATCTTTAAGAACATTTCCAATTGCGGTGTGACGTCAACCGCATTAGACATTCCGGTAACATTGGTATTTGACCCGCTGAGTGATTTAACAAGATGAGCACTTAAGGGATCAGTAATGGAACTGAAGATCATTTTTGTTTTTCCTTCCATGGCATATTTAACCAGGCTTTGGGCGGAAGGCGTTCCAATACCGACGGTAACATCGGCATTCTGATTAACGAATTTAGCGGAAATCTGTGCCGCCAGGGCAACATTCGCCTGAGCAGACTCAATGCGTAAATCGAGATTTTCTCCTGTGCGAAATCCTCGTTCAGCCA
>JARJEC010163997.1:0-15510 GCA_030264575.1 Tachinus sp. AB-2021 | reverse complement strand
CTCCTAGGACAAATCATCACAACATCTCACCCATTGTCAAAATAATTAGAACATATCATCATATTCAACATTCTACATTTTCATTAAATCATTTTCACAATTCAAATCACAGGTCGAAAAGTGTACAATTGCCACTCGAGGTTAAATGTGTCGTTCAATTTTTATGTTACTGAATTTATTATTTTTAAGTAATTTATTATAATTTGTTTTGATCTATTTCTATTTTTTATTGTAGCACATGTATCGTTTGTTTTATTTTATATGTAGATATTTCTCTGTAATTTGATTTTTTTTGTCTGTTGGGAAATAAATATTATTATTATTATTATTATTATTATTATTATTATTATTATTATCATTATTATTATTATAAACAAAGTTACATGGTTCTTACGCGTGACGGTCAATTTCACAATAAGCCTGGACCGCAGAACTAGAGCATAGATGCTAACACATAAAAAAAAACACAAAATATCTTATAACTTTGCAAAATGTTGCTTTGGAGTATTTGTGAAGTGTTAATAAATTAATGTGAAAAACGTTTTCAATAATATAAGTGTCAAAATTAAAAAATCAATTTATAAAAAATCAACAATCAAAATGTACAACAAATCTCAAACGAACTCATCTAAAAATCATTAAAACTAACAATAACTTATACTACCGCAGCAGGTAAAAGATTAAATAATATTTGACCAATTTTTTCGAATTATGACAAGTATGTGTAACAAATTTTGAAAATGTAGTTTTTAGAAATTCCGAAACCCACTCGTATGAATTTCATTGAAACTAACACAGACAAATGTATTAGTTTTAAAAAAGTTTAATTAAAACAGTTTTGAATCAATTTTGGAAAAATTAAAATTTAAAAACTAAAATTAAAAGATTATTAAAAATTTGCCAAAATTAAGCACAAGTTGATAACTGGGACGCTATAGTTGGGTTAGGATAGGTTAGGTTAGGTTAGGTTATTTTATATGATCACCTGACGAGTGATTACAGTCAGGTATAGGTTAGGTTAGGATAGGTTAGGTTAGATTCCCACCAGGCGAGTCGTTATTGTCACATCTATTAATAATGTTTTTACTATATTGACCCATCCACTCCGCAATCCAATTGTTGGATATTACCTGCACTGTTCCTGCAAATATATTGCGATAAACTTCAATTTATATTTAATTATATTAGGTTGAAATTTAATTAAAAAACAATTGATATTCATTGTCCGGTGCAACATTTCTGCAGATTCAGTGCAGGCGGGAACAATAAATGGATGGCGCAATAGTTGGGTGTGCGAATCACTATAGTCAAGACCATTAGTCCTATATTTTCTACTATAGTGACCCACCCACCCAATTACGACGCAATACAAGTACTGGATAATATAATTTTGTAAATATGTTATTTTACCATTTAAAGTAGGATAGATTGGGATTTATTGAAAAGACAATTAATATTCATCGCCTGCTGCAACATTTTCGCAGAAACAGCGCAATTAGATTTAATATGGAATAATTGGATAGCGCAATAGTTGGGTGGGTCACTATAGTCTAAACTACTAATTTAGTATTTTCTACTATAATGTCCCACTCACCCGCCCAAATATTGAGCAATCCAATTATTAGATTATATCTATACCTACGATGTTTTTGCAAATATATTGCACCTGATGATAAATGTCATTTTTTATTTAATTAGAGTAGGTTGAGAATTGTTAAAAAAACGATATGCATCGCCTCGTGCAATATTTTTGCAGGTACAGCGCAAAACGATATAATCCAATAATTAGTTGGCTCAATAGTTCGGTGGGTGGATGAGTTACTATAGTTTAAACTATCAGTTCAGTATTCTAAACTATAGTGACCCACCCACTTGCTCAATTATTGCGCAATCCAATTATTGAATAATATCGCTACCTAATATTTGATCTAATATCAAATAATTGGATGGCTCCATAGTTGAGTGGTTGGGTAGGTTAAAATAGTCTAAACTATTAGTTCAGTATTTTCTACTATAATGACCCACCCACCCGCCCAATTATTGCGCAATCCAATTATTGGATAATATCTCTACCTACGATGTTTCTGCAAATATATTGCACCAAATGATAAATGTCATTTTCTTTTTAATTAGGGTAGGTTGGAATTTAGTAAAAAACAATTGATATTCATCGTTTGATGCAATATTGTTGCAGGAACGGTGAAATAGATATAATATACAATAATTTAATGGGTCAATAGTTAAGTTGGTGGGTGGGTCACTATACTCTAAAATATTAATCCAGTATTTGCTACTATAGTGACTAAACCAATTATTGCGTAATCCAATTATTAGATAATATCTATACCTACAATGCTTCTGCAATATATTGCAGCAGATGATGAATGTCCATTGCAGTACCAACGCAAATGGATATAATATTCAATAATTGGATGGCTCCATAGTTACCCAACTGGCTGGGTGGGTTACAATAGTCTAAACTATTAGTTCAGTATTTTCTACTATACTGACCCACCCACCCGCCCAATTATTGCGCAATCCAATTATTGGATAATATCTCTACCTACGATGTTTCAGTAAATATATTGCACCAAATGATGAATATCATTTTCTATTTAATTAGGGTTGGTTGGAATTTAGTAAAAAGGCAATTGATGTTCATCGTCTGAAGCAATATTTTTACAGGAACAACGCAAATGAATATAATATACAATAATTAAATGGCTCAATAGTTGAGTTGGTGGGTGGGCCAATATAGTCTAAATTATGAATCCATTAGTTTCTACTATAATGATCCACCTACTCAATTATTGCACAATCCAATTATTAGATATCTATATGTTTCTGCAATATATTGCAGCAGATGATAAATGTCAATTTTTATTTAATTGAGGTAGGTTGTGATTTATTTAAAAGATTGGTTCCATATTTTTGCAGGAACAGTACAAATGGATATAATATCCAATAATTGGATGGTGTAATAGTTGGGTGGGTGGGTGTGTTACTATAGTCTTAACTATTAGTTTAGTATTTCTTATTATAGTGAATATTTTGCAATCCAATTATTGAATAATATCTCTAAATACGATGTTTCTGCAAATATATTTCATCAAATGATTAACGCCATCATGGCTCAATAGTTGAGTGGTTCGGTGGATCACTATAGTCTAAAACATAACCAAAAGATGATTTTCAATTCTTCATTGGTTGGAATTTATTTAAAAGTGATTTGATATTGGGAAAGGAACAATGTAGATAGATATAATATCCAATAATTGGGTTTTGCAATATTTGGGCATATGCTGGCACAAATGACATGTTCAGGTTCTCAATATGTCCACGTTCCGTGCAATTGTACACCTTATTTTTCATTTGTTTTTATAAATCCAAAAATTGTATTGTATACACGTTAGTTCAATCAATCTGTCTGCATTTTGATAAAAATACACGCACTTACTAATCAAAACACAATAAAATAAAACTAAACATGATCAAATCTCACGCTAAGTGTTATTGCTTGATGCACAGCGCATTTTTTAACCTGTCCCCGCAAAAGCTAGGCCGGCCCATATGTCAATGAATAGTTAAAAAAATGTCGAAACACTTTGCTAAATATATTTTTATTTAGCAAAGTAAATAAAAATATATTTAGCAAAGTGTTTCGACATTCTTTTAACAATTCATTGACATTAGGGCTGGCCTAGCTTTTGCGAGGACAGGTTAAAAAATACGCTGTGCCACAAACAAAACAAAAATAGTCGGAAAATATAGAAAAATATAAAGAAAAATAAAAATGCTTCAAAATATTTTAAACGTTATGTAGTAAAATGTTATAAATAAAAAAATACAAAAAAAATAAAAGAAAATCCTATAAACAAATGTGAACTAAACATAAAGAAAAGGCGGTAACGATAATTATTATAAAATGCAGAAAAACTCGAAAATGTCAATTGAAAAAAATCCAGAAAATGTATTTATATGAAAATATTAAATATGATACACGACGTCGCAAGATGTTAAAAAGAAACTTTGCAAAGTTTAATCAAAATATATTTTAAAAATCAACTGTAAAAATTCGGAAAAACATATTAAAACATTTTGACAAAAACACAAATTTTCAAACAATTGTCAAAAATTAAAAAAAACTGCAAATATTGTTCTTGAAAAGTATAAAAAAAATAAATTTCAGTGACTCAAAATGTCTGCTGACAATTACAAAATAGTATAAATTCAGCTTCATGAAAATAATTTTTGAATTCAAAATTGAGTTATAAAAAAAAGTAAAATATAAAATAATTAATCAAATTAACGATCACTCGTTATGTGATTTGTATTACATTTTATTTTTAATTAAATAATGTAGTAAAATAACAATAAAATGCCAATAAACGATACAATAAATTGGAAATGTTTGCAGAAACGTTTCGTAAAATATTAAAATATGTTTGCAGAATGTTATACAACCTTAATAAACGTTTTCGATATATTGAGATTGTCAAGAAAAGTCGAAAAAATGTAGAAATACTTTAATATATGATTCAAAATAACTATAAAATGCAAAAAAGTTGTATGAATGTCAAGGAATTAAACAAAAGAAATAGTAAAATTGAAGAAATATAGTTAACTTTCAAAAATGTATCTATGAAAAAATCAAATTCAAAATCGAGTTATAAAAAAAACAGAAGAAAATGTTTTTTGAAAAAATTAATTTTTTTAAAATTTATTTTATCAACGTCTAATAAAAATGATAAAATATACTTTTAAAAATTCAACAAAAAAAAATAAAAATTCAAAATCGAGTTATAAAAAAAACAGAAGAAAATGTGTTTTGAAAAAATATATATTTTAAAATTTATTTTAACGTCTAATAAAAATGATAAATTATACTTTTGAAAATTCAACAATGCCTTTAATCAGTTTTTGTATTAAAGGATTATCAGTAAAACATATTAAAACTTTTTGAAAAATTTACAAACTTCTATATTATATTATATATCAGTGATGTCGCCGGACACATTTTTTGACCGGAACCGGATACATAACTAAAAATAGAAACCGGAACCGGACCACAACCGAATCCGAGACCGAATACCCTACCGAATCTATAAAAAATATAAAATTACTGTGTTGAGGCGAACCGGCATTATATACGAGCCGCCAAAATTGTACAAATTATTAAATTATTTTTCTCCCTCTCTTGTTGCATTTATTTCTTTCTCTAACAATTAAACAGAAATACACAAAAGTATCATATTTTTTACTTAAAAGCAATTAATTTATGTAAATTTATTTTTATAAAATTTTCTCGAGGAAAAAAACCGTAAGCATTTAAATTTAAATTTTTTCTATTGTTTAAAAATTGTTTTTTACAAAAAAGGTATTTTTTAAAATAAATTTTGAGACACGCCAGAATTTATAAAATAATTTTCTAAATTTTATCTAAACATTTATTTACTTTATTAAAGGCAAAAAATATTTTTGTAAAAAAAATTATTTATAACTTGAAAAAAATTATAAATTTTTTTGCAAAAAAATGAATCAAAATTCCCCGAAACCAAAATCATTCACAAAGAAACATTTTATTTTCTTATTTTTTTTTACATTTTTTTCAATGCTTGCTCTCCTTATTCTTTTACATCAAAAAGTTGCAAAGCAAAGATATTTTCTAATTTTAATATATTTAATTCAAATAGTTTCTATAAAATTTAAAAACTATTTGTATTTTAATTTTGCTTTTTAACTATAAAAAAAAGATTAATTTTTTGAAAAAAATTACCGTATAATTCTGTAATTTTTTCCATAAATATAACCATTATTTTTTTCTACTCCTTATTCTTTTACATCTAAAAGTTGCAAAGCAAATATATTTTCTAATTTTAATATATTCAATTTAAATAGTTTCTATAAAATTCAAAAAAAAAAAATTTAAATAAAAGATCAGATTCGGCCGAATCTCACTGGATAGTTGTAATTGAGAACCGGGCGAAACCGAATCTTTCAAGTATTGACCAGATCCGCCGGATACCGGATAAAGATCCGATTCCGGCGGCATCACTAATATATATATATATATAGATTTTTTTAATAATTTTGAAATATTGTAGCGCATATTACAAACGCTTTTTGTTTATATACATTTTGTTTGTGCATTTTTCAGAAATTGAATATTTGCTTTTTCAAACAAAGTTATTCCTTAATATTTTGGCAACAATTGTTTGTGCATTTTTCAGAAATTTAATATTTGCTTTTTTCAAACAAAGTTATTCATTAATATTTTGGCAACAATTTTAGAGTAAAGTCTGCATCCTAGTTTTGTTAAAACCTCGAACCTTTTACACGCAAAACTGCCTAATGAGCTCTTCCTAGAAACGTCAAATATCTAAAAATTAATAAATAATTGTCACTGATAGGATTTTGCTTAAAAATAAGTATATTACCAGAATAAAATAAAAAGCTGTTTTAGATAAAACACAAAATTTTTTGCAAAAAAATATTTTTGAACACAATCAGAAATAAAAATATTATTCATTGCAAGACACGTTGTTAATTAAAAATTTATAATATTCAAAATTTTATATAATTGCATAAATACTACATTTATTCTTTAATTAATATCATTTAGTTAAGTGATAAAAATGACAATATCCGATTAAAATTATCCGACAAAAATGACCACAGATATAAATAAAAAGTTACTAAAATAATAAAGCATACTAAAAAAATTGCAAAAATATAATAATTTTTCATTAACCCTTTACCGCCTTGTGATATAATAGTTAATACCATATTTTATTTACATTTTTGCCTGCTATGTGGTATATTTGGTTAAAAGACAGTTTTTAGTTAAAAATTATTAACATCATCTACGTATTGAAAGGGTTAAATAATTCAATGTTTTCACGTCCTTCTGTTATAATTAGAGGCCGGATTAAGAAACACACATAAATTGAAGAAAACCTTAAAATGGCACAAAATTTATGCGAAAAAGCTTAAAATAAGCATATACTTTAAAAAAAGCACAAAACCCGCAAAAAAGCTCAACGCAAAAAATACAATCATGTTTTAAATCATTTCTATAGATAAAAAATATGAATGTTATGATATTTATGATAAATATCATTATAAATGTAAATCAAAAATATTATTTTACAAACATAAATACAAAATTATAGTATTATAGATGATCAAACCTATTAAAGAAATATCTTTTGTCTATAATTCCCAATTAAAAAGTAGAATAAAATTCCGTTATACATTTTATATCAGGCCGATAAACTATTCTTGTCAAAAACAGTAAATTATTAAATGTTTAATCATAAGGATAGTTTTGACCTCTACTATGTTTCTATTAAATGTTTCTATTATATAAAAATTCTATTAAATGTTTAAAAAAAAAATTTTACAATAGAATATTCTATTGTAAAATTTTGCCTTCGGTTGCCTAATTTTTAAGCTGAAAAACTTATTTCAGCGTTGACATGTATTATTTTTGAAGAATTAAAATTTTATTTATTTATTTTTATTATAGGTTTTTGCTTAAGTGTGATACTCAACCTGACAACACATTTTATCACTTTCACTGTTACGTATAAAATTAAATCAATTTTTTCCTTCTGCATACACCTCAAGAGAAACTAGACAGTAACGTGTTAAGCCAAATAGTTGAATCACAAAAAATGTTATTCTGTTTTTCAAAAGATTGATGCTAAATCATTTGTTTTGACCTAAAAACTATTTTTGTGTAATAATAATTTTCTTTTGATAGCCAAATATGGAATAAAAAGCTCTAAGTAAGCTTAAAAATGAAAAAAAAAGCATAAAAACTTGGTCTCTAAGTTATTATTTTTATCTATTCGTGGACATTTAAAAAATTTTTGTATATGCTATAAATATTTAGCGTAAGCATAAATGCAGTAATCCGGTCTTTAGATATAAATCAATGAAAATAAGATTTGTATACGTCCAATACTTATAACAAGCAAGAAAGATATTTATTTTTGTACAACCAAAAATAATTATAATTAAAATGACTGTAATAAACATTTTGTTCTATTTTTGTCTCATTAGCACTGATTATTATTGTTAAATTATCTTCTATTTTAATTTTAAATTATTTTTTACGCGTCAAATAATGATAGCTTATGACTGATGGCCAAAATAAGATTTAAAAAATATGTAGGAGTATACTTTTTAACATAATTTATTTAAAAATAAATAATTAATAAAGCTATTAAAAAATATTTTACTAAATAATGTTATAAGAATTACTGGTGAATGTTTGGATTAGGTAAAAATAAGAAGAAAAATTGTAATAGTATTAGTTGAGACCGAATTGTTTACAATCGGATTACACGTAATGTAATTTTTGTCATTACACCAATCGGCTTTTGCGTGCGAATTTTAATCCGCAGTGGCTACCTAGTAATCCATTTTCGCAGACGTAATCTCATTACCTTGTTTACGGTACGCGGTAAATCTCTGGATAATAAAAAGACGGTAATAACGCTTCAAAGAATTGATAATTACCCTGTTACGGAGCTGACAAAAAATAAAACAAAAATTATGTTGTAAGAATCATGATAAAGTTTGCGAGTAAGAAGCTTTGGAATTTCTCCCTTGAAAGCTGCCGGTGGTGGGGTTGCAGGGACGGTTTGGCATGTGGCATGTCAGGGGTGGGACTAACCGCGTTGAGGCCTCAAAAACCGCGCCTGGGATTGGCCGCGTTCGTTCTCTATCCGACGCGAAAAAAGCTCGCTTTTCCATCTTTCATCGGTAACGAGCTTTCATCCCTTTCGGGCGCATAGTCGTATCTCTATGAAAACACCATCTCGCTTGCACACATTTATCAAATAGTGAATGTCGTCGCATGTTAGCTTAGCATCCTTGTCCAATCCGCGGGAGGCCCTATGATTTTTTCTCTTATTAAGATTTAGGCCGTCTCTGTTCACCTCTAATAGCCCCTCTAGTTTATAAAAGTTGGAGAGGTGGGGGCGCCCGTCTCTGTCACTTCGCCCTATTATAAAGCGACAAATCAACCCCTCTCTTTCTATACCTATTCATGTGCCATAAAAACTGCCCTCCTTGTCGTTGGGGTAGTATTTAGGCGGGGGTGTAGATATTGACCAGAGTGAAAAAGTTTTTGGACGGCAGTTCACCTCGAATAATCGTACAGTGCGGATGAAAAAAATATATTAAGTACAACTTCGTCCCCACTCGTCGACACCTTCGTTAGGGTTCGTGTTTAAATAAAACGTCTTGGCACGGGATTCTTTACTTCAAAATAGTACAGCCCGTCGAGGAACAAACAGTGGATTATTACATAAACAATTTTTATCGCTTGAGTTTTGATTAATTTTATTAGTGAGTGACAGTGATGCATTTACCCGCACCTAAAATTATGGATATGTACACACACATGCAAGACGCTCTGCAGGAGTACCATGGAGAGTTAGTGCAAACCGGAAGTCCTTCAATTTTGTGTTCAGTGCTTCCGACCCATTGGAGATCTAATAAAAGTTTACCGATCGCTTTCAAAGTGGTTGCCTTAGACGACGTCCAGGACGGAACTGTGGTCACCTTAAAAGCCGGAAACGACGAGAATTTCTGCGCGGAGCTGAGAAACTGCACCGCCGTGATGAAGAACCAGGTTGCAAAATTCAACGATCTCCGCTTCGTGGGCCGCAGCGGCCGCGGAAAATCATTCATGCTGACAATCGTCATCAGCTCATTGCCTTATCAAGTCGCCACTTACACAAAAGCCATTAAAGTAACCGTGGATGGGCCCAGGGAGCCCAGAACTAAGTCGAGTAAGTAACATAAACAACAATTAAAAAATCTTAAACAAACTAGAATCGGTTTACATTAACATTTTAACATCGCCACATGTGCGTTCACACATAAAAATCCCGTTCTATTTTTAACGACAAGTTTACTAAATACGATTTTAATTTACAGGCTACCAGTACGGCTACGGATTGCCAGGAATGCCGGGAAACTTTAACCCGTTCCTTCTTAATCCCACATGGTTCGACGCCGCTTATATGTCCTACGCATTGCCCGAATATTTCAGAACGAGAAACCCGCAAATGCAGCAACCCAACGTGCATCCGTCTCTAGTTAAAAGTAAGCATTGTTATTTTTTTAAAAATATAATGAAAATTTTAAACATCAAACTAATTGCGTTTGTTTTTTCAGCAACGTCGCCACAGTTACCAAATAATTTGAATCAAGCCAACGAGTTCTACATTCCGCACGGAGGACAAACGCCGGCCTTTCACCCGCCAAGTTTTATCCCGACCTTGCCGAATTTCCCAGCAGACATTTCTAAAAACCAATTCGATTCCTTCAATTTAAGACAGGCACATCCAAGCCCAATGGAACAATTATCGCTTCGCCTGTCGCCGGTTTCCAACACGCAAAGCATTAGCCCAAACAGAGATTCGCGAATTAATTCCACATTAGACACCTCCGAACAATCCGAAGACGAAGACATCGACGTAGTGCGCTCAGCTTTCCAACCCATCAAACCCGCAAGTGTTGTCCTACAAGAGATACAACATCCCGATTCAACAGTGAACGAAGAGCCGGTTATAAAGTGCGAATTGAAAGCTCCCAGTTCGAGAAAATCATCCGCTCCCAAATCGCCCTCCACGAAATTAACCCACACGACAAACACCAAACAAGTCTGGAGGCCGTATTAATCAATTCACTCATCAATTCAATAGCTGGGATATCAAAATTGAGCGCGCAAATATCTCGTCCTGCGCTTTAACTTTTAACGCAATATTTTTTTTAAATGTAAATTTTTAATTTTTATTTATATGTAAATAGTCGACACAATGTAAATAAGAAAGTCATGTATTTATTTATATATACATATATATATTATATATTTAGTACTGCAAATGTGATAGCAGAGACCTAAAATGTTAGAGTTTTAGATATTTTTGTACAAAATAATAATTTAAATGACGATGAGGAGGAGAAGCTGGAGAGAGTCTTTAAAATAGTACAATAATAAATTTTATTATAAAAATTACAAGTCTCGCTTTAGTATTCACTTTTGAAAAATCCCGGTGATTTTACGATTGTTCCAAAAACTGCAAAAATTGGGTAAGTTATTTTTATTAATTACGCTTGGTTCAAAATTTTTTAATCTTATTGCAAGGATCTGCGCAAGTCTGAATTAATTTAACTTAACATACGTAAACCATTTAAGTTTTAAATTTTAATCTAAGTTAGTATTTCAAAATAAAAATTGCAAACATTTGCAAAGAAGTTGTTATATCCATGTAAATAATCGAGTCGATTATATGATTAAAGAGGTTACTTGAAATTTGTGATTAAATTGACTGTAATTGTGAAATGTTTGTATTAAGTTTTCTTTTTGCAAAAAGTACTTGCCCGTCTAAACACGTAAGTAATTTTGAACACAATTATTATGCACTGTTTTTTAAATTTTTTGCATAAATTTTTTTTCATAAAAATTTTATTGCAAAAATTTAAATGATTTACAAAAGTTTTTGGCAAAACATTTACACTAATTATACTGGTCGCATTTCAACTTTTTTATATTTAATTAGAATGAAGAATGTTTACTTCAAAAAATAAACAACTTTCAAATAAAAAATAAAAAAAGAAACTATTTTTAAGATTATTTTTAAAGTTTTTACTATTTGTTAGAACAAAAAAGTTCTTCTAAAAGTCAAAATTTTGTAAAAAAATGTTGGAAACGAGCCGCAAAAGTGAAAATTATTGTGACAATAATTGGAAAAAATATACATTATAAAAATTAGACCAATTGCTACAATAACACACCCACACAACTTTTTTAATATAAAATATTTTGGCAACAACCTGGGAAAAGGGGATGTGTTGGCTGGCCTCTATAAAAGCAATCAAAATATACAGAAAATATAGAAATGTTAATAAAACTTAAAAACCTTTAGACAAAATAAAAATTTAGATAAATACAAAATTTTAAAAATAAATAAAATGTGATGTAACAAAGAGCTTGAAAATTATTAAAACATGTATATGACTTAAAATTACAGAAAACTGACACAAAAATATTTGGCATTTATATGAAATGTTGTCAAACAAATATTCAGTGATTTTTTCCAAAGTTTACTAATATTTATTCGCAATTCACAAAGATTTACTAATATTTCTCATGTTCACAAAATTTATTTCAACATTTTGCAAATATTTAGTGATATTTTTCATAACTTACAATTATTTAAAATTCAAAACTCACTTTTTTTTAATATTTTGTTATACTTTTCAATACTCACAATTATTTAAAATATTTGTTTACATTTCAAAAATGTACAGTGAAATATCTTAAAACTCACTTTCTTTTAAATATCTCTTTACATTTCATGAATATTTAGTGACATCTCTCGACTCATAATTTTTTAAAATATTTTTTTACATTCTATATATTTAGTGACACTTTTAAAAACTCACAATTGTTTTAAATATTTTGTTAGATTTCTTAAATATTTAGTGACATTTCTCAAAAATCACATTTCTTTTAATATTTTGTTACATTTCACAAATATTTCGTGACATTTTTCAGGGCTCACAATTTTTTTAAGTATTTCTTTGCATTTCATAACTATTTAGTGAAATTTCTTAAAACTCACTTTCTTTTAAATATTTCTATACATTTCATGAATATTTAGTGACATCTCTCAAGACTCATAATTTTTTTAATATTTTTTTACATTCCACATATTTAGTGACACTTTTAAAAACTCACAATTGTTTTAAATATTTTGTAAGATTTCTTAAATATTTAGTGACATTTCTCAAAAATCTGATTTTTTTTAAATATTTCGTTACATTTCTCAAATATTTAGTGACATTTTTCAAGACTCACATCTAACATCTTACAACTATTTAGTAAAATTTCTTAAAACTTACATTCTTTTAAATATTCTAAACATTTTATGAATATTTAGTAACATTTCTCAAGACTTTTTACATTCCATATATATTTAGTGACACTTTTAAAAACTCGCAGACTTATAATTTTTATAAATATTTTTTTACATTCCATAAATTTTTGTGATACTTTTAAAAACTCACAATTGTTTTCAATATGTCTTTAGATTTCATAAATATTTAGTGATATTTCACAAAAATAAATTTTTAAAAAATATTTTTTTACATTTCATAACTATTTAGTGAAATTATTTAAAACTAACTTATTTTCTATTAAATATCTCTATATATTTCATGAATATTTCTCAAAACTTTTAATTTTCTTAAATATTTTTATTTTTTACATTTTATCAACATTTAGTGATACTTTTTAAAACTATAATTGTTTTAAAATATTTCTATAGATTTCATAAATATTGACATTTCTCAAAAATCACATTTTTTTAATTATTTCATTACATTTCATAATTATTCAGCGACATTTTTTAAGACTCACAATTTTTTAAAGTATTTTTTACAATTCATTACCATTTCGTGAAATTTCTCTATACATTTCAAGAATATTTCTCAAAACTTATAATTTTATTAAATAATTTTATTTTTTACATTTCATAAAAAATTAATGATACTTTTTAAAACTCAAAGTTTTTTAAAATATTTATTTACATTTCTTAACTATTTAGTGAAATTTCTTCACTGATTTTCTTTTAAATATCTTTATGCATTTCATCAATATTTCACAAAACTTATAATTTTATTAAATATATTTATTTTTTACATTTCATAAATATTTAGTGATACTTTTTAAAACTCAATTTTCTTAATATTTCTTTACATGTCATAACTATTTAGTGAAATTTCTTAACTCATTTTTTTTAAATACCTCTATACATTTCATGAATATTTCACAAAACTTATAAATTTATTAAATATTTTTATTTTTTACACTTAATAAATATTTAATGATACTTTCTAAAACGCAATTTTCTTAATATTTCATTAGATTTCATAAATATTTAGTGACATTAAATCACATTTTTTTTAATATTTCCTTACATTTCATAAAATTTAGTGATGTTTTTCAAGCCTCACAATTTTTTAAAAATCTTTACATACATTTCATAACTATTTAATGACATTTCTTAAACTCTTAATTTTTTAAATATTACATGTCGTAAATATTTATTAATACTTTCTCAAAAAATGTTTACTTTTACAATTTTTTTGTTATATCTTGACTTTTCTAAAACATTATTTGTTATTTTACAATAGTTTAGTGATTTTTGGTATTGTGTATTTTACAAGCATTTAATGATATTTTACAAACATTTTTTAATGATTGTCCACTTTTTACAAGAATTTGTAGTTATTCCCAAAATAAATAGTTTTTGATATTTTTCTAGATTTCACTGACGTTTGATAATATTTTTCAAAAATTAAGTTATTATTTTTTATATTTCACAAAACAATTTTTAATTATAGATGATAATGTCCTCTAGACGATAAAAAATAAAGGTTCGGGGACAATAGGACTTTATTTAGAATTAATGTTTCTTAATAGTTCATGACATTATTTACTATTTCACAATCATTTAGTGATTTTTTAAAAATATATTACAATTTACTTTATTTTTATCGACACTTCATAAATATTTAGTAATACTATTTTAAGTTTTAAAAACATTTTGTGGATTTCTACAATAACTTTTTATACCTCTCCACTTTTTACAACAATTTGTGATATTTCTCAATATTTCTCAAAAAGTTTTTGACGTAAACATTCAATGATAATTTGAAGTAAGTTAAACGAAAAAATAAGATTTATGTGGATTAATCTTAACTTTAATATTTAAATATTATTTTATCAATATGTTTCACGTTTCCAATAAATCTAATAGAAGCATGGTCCCAAATTTGCGCACCCCCGGTCTTCTACAATAGCACAGTAACAGATGTGCAAATGATTCCCGCACGCATTTAGATATATTATGCCTCCTCTGCGAGTCCATGCAGCCCTTTTCTATTTTCTCTCTCTGCCTGGCTCTCTCCGCACGTTATGATTAATGTAGGGCTTGTCAGTTCGGTGTTTATGCCTGCCCTTTTATTCCGACACGATTCACTGCACAAGTATCAAAACTGAAACCCCGGGAGTCGCGCTCTCTATATACGAAAGCCCTCCAGCATCATGACAACCTCGTTCAGATTATTATCCAAAACGGAAAGGAACTGTTAACACATTAGCCCCTTATAATGCGCATTTACTGTAGAGGACATGTTTGGAATATGTCGAAAAAAATAGGTGGAACGATGCCGAGCACGATAATTAACGGAGTGACTGCGTAAAAGTCGGCCGTTAATTGTAATTAATGATGTTAAGTGGGGCATAATTTGATGAAATAATTAAAAGGTACTTGCAACCCTTGTACGGATATGTAGGACGCGGAGGGTTCTGTGTAACCAAATAACGTAGTAAGATTTTATCTTTTTAACTAGAACGCAACCTTTTGATTAATAAATGGTGTTAACTAATATCAATTAAATCAGCAGAATCCAGATTTGATT
>JARJEC010163985.1:0-12283 GCA_030264575.1 Tachinus sp. AB-2021 | reverse complement strand
TTGATAAAATTTGATAAAACATACACGTCATTTAAAATCAATCTGACATAAATCTAACAATTAACCTGTACTTTTGCACAGAAAATGTGTACAATTACAGAATTTTAAGCATTATTTTGTAAGTAATACATTATATATTTAATCATATATTAATCACTTGTAATACACACGAAGTTGATTTTATACAAGGGTATTTTTTTATGTGGTTCAAACCTACTTTCCAAAAGAAAATTATATAATTTGTAATTATCGAAATATACAAATATTTATGTGAAATAGTTTTTCGTCAAAAGAAAGTCACCCGGCAAAAAATCGACCTCTTGTGTATTAATACCTGATTAACATATTCATATTTCATCAACCAATAAAATTGATTTACAGTAATAAAAGTGGTTATCAATAGGTGGTACCAATCGATAAAACTGCACCTTGCTTTAACAGACATAGACGGTTGATTTCATGCCATCAATGTCATTTAAATCAATCTTACATGAATTTAACGATAAACCTGTATTTTACACAGAAAATGTTATCCGCAACAGCATGAACGGGCCTTTATTGATAGCCACTTGGAACTCTATGTATCATTCCTATTGCTCGATTTTTTTTAAATATACAGATTCTGATTGGTTGATAAAATAAGAATATATTATTCTATGATATTTTTTTTATATATCACGAATTCTATTATATATCAAACGATGAAAATACAACGCAGCACGAGTTGTATTTTCCAAAGATTTATTAAAATGGATTTAATTAAAAAAATTATCGGTAAACGAACTATGAGACTATATTTGGAATGAGAATATAATTTTTCCAGTTCAACCGATTATTTATTATTAATTTCATATCGACTGACTATAATTTGTCAAATATAACAGATATTATTTGAATTTGTATGACGGCATTTCTTACTGATATCTATGCAGTGCTAAGATAATTTTGCCGTGATAATACAATTATTTTCACTTATCAATGCTCTATTAAATAGGCCTTTTTACATGTAATTTTATGCAAAAATTGTATTATTATAAAAATAATGACAATTCAATTTAAATTTTTTACTGCGTTCTTAAATAACATTAAATCATTGTACCCAAACCTTAACAAAATGTGCGACAATTGACAAAGTGATATTTGCACTATATTATACTATACAAGACTATACAGTTGTAATGTTAGGGATTGGATACACAAGCAAGTAAAACTATCGCAAGTCTAGTATCGGGAGTACTTAAATAAATTACGTCGTGTAAACACACTCCGAGAGTACTTTCCGATAGTGTAAAACACTCTTAGATATGAACTTACATTCGTTTTATTTGATGCTATGAAACATTATTTGATTTCCCGGATTCATTTTAGTCCGGAAAATAAAACTTTAATATATTTAAGTACTTTACCGAATTTTTACAGGATTTATTCAGATTTATATAAACAATAGTTACTTAATTAACAAGCTTGTTAAATAGCGACCTTATTAATTGTCATTAACGCGAGTATTGCTTACAATTTTTCTACGTAGATCGATGTCCATGGGAAAATTTAAATCAAATCTTGACATGATTTATAATTATCAAAATTGCATTGACATTAAACTTGACGTAATATAATTTAATTTGTCAAGTTAATATTGTACATTTTTCTTCAAACAAAATTGCTCACAGGATTGAATAAAACGTTGTAGGATATACGTGAGCCAAATGACTTTCCACAGTACTCGTTTCGAAATTCTTGACACGGATTCCTTGGTCGCCTCGTCCAGAAACACCCACTCTATTTTTGTCATTTGCCGGACTTATAACGTAAATTACTATTACTTGCGTAATTCAGGCATATAATATTACAATACAGTACTTACGCCAAAGTAACATAAGTAAAAAATAAATTTATTTTATTTTGTCACAACAATATTATATTTTATTGTATTTTGTCACTATAATGTTATTTATTGGCCCAAAAATGTGGGCGCATTTTGTGTATTATTATCTGAGGGCCACAAAGTTGCCCAGCAACAAGAAATTCAACCAGCAACATTATTCAAATAGATTAATGAAATGTGCCATTTCAGACTATGAAAATATAATCTATTTTTATGCCCTTTATACATAAATGACTATTATTTTATTTTACCACTATAATGTTGTTTATTCCTAGAATAATGCGGGTGCCATTTGGGTTTTATAGCTTTACCTTAGGCTCATACAGTTACCAACACGAAAATCAACATGCAACACTGTTCAAATTTATCAATAAAACTCTCAATGCAAGTAAATTTAATGTGGATCTATCAATTCAATGAGATTTACAGATATGTAACGATATTTAATGACATATAATAATATTTAATGACATTTAATGATATTTAATGACATTAAATGACATTTATTTACATTTAATGACTTTTAATGTCAATTAATGACATTTAACGACATTTATAGACAATTAATTGCAATTATTGACATTTAATCATATTTAATGACATTTACGAGCATTAATGACATATAATACCATTTAACTTAAAAATCTTAACCATCAATTTAAGTTTAAATATTGATATGAATAATTTTCACAAAATAAATATTAAACAAATCAATCTTATAATAAATCATGTTTACGTAGTGTTAAGATGTCCGGTGTTAAAAGTTAACTGCAAGCCTGTGATTTCAGTTGTAATGCCACAAAACAACGTAATTTTTCTGTGGCGTTATGCAGCGGCAACGAATTTTAGTGTTGTATTGGGAGAGGGAATACAATGGAGGTCTTGCTGTGTGCCATCGACACACATACACACACACTGGTACGATTTTTAACGTACAGTCGCATATCTTTATAGAATTATTAATCAATGCTATAACCTTATATAACCTGAGCACAAGGATGGATTTAATTTTTAGTAATGTCATCACGAACGTCACTGGCCAAAACAATATTGATAATTGTATTAATTGTCATTTATCAATTTGCTTGTATAAGCCAATCAAATGCTTGCATTTAAATTAGAGTGAAATAATTAATAAAGTTTTATAGAACATATTTTTGCCACGTTTATTAAAACAAAACTTTACAGCTTTTTTGTCTATTTTACCAATGAAAAGCGCAATTAAATTAATTAAATCATCATATCAGCACGCTTCGGAAATTGCAATTATTAAAACAATCTAACAAATATACATTCAGAAATATTTGTCAAAGAAAAAGTTTACTTTTATAAGCAAATAATATTTATAGGGTATTTTAAATATGTAGTCTTTTACTTTTTTTCCAAGGTAATATAATAGAAGCTGAGCAATTGAACACCACCAAAAACTTGACGCGGTTTTTATTTAAAAAACATTTTGTTGTGTTAAAAATAAAAAAAAAGGTTTGACGTACCTCTCTATATATCGTTTGTTTAAATTTTCAAAAGATCCTTCTTAGAGAAGAGGAGGACTAGTGAAAAGTATTTCAAAAGATGACTTTTTCAAAATAAAAATGTACGTGTTTCAGGGTTTTCAAATGTTTCGCCTATTTTATATTATTTTAAAAAATAATTATTTTAGGCTGCACATCTAAACAATTTAAAATAAATTGCAATTGGTACAACTGAATAACTAACTAAGATAAAAACCTTTCAAAGTGGTTCATCCTAATTAAAATTTTGAAAGGACATATAAGTTAGAAATTTTTATTTTATTAAATTATGTTTAAAGCATGTTTGTAATGCTCTATTACTTATTTTACTAACATAATTGGGAGCCACTTACATAGCTCTTTATATGTATAATTCTGGAGGAAATTCGTTTTCTCCATTGATATACAATAATCTAAAAGAACACAATACTGAGTATTTCGTTTATTTTTACAAATGCGATCAAAAAATAAAAACACCACATTGAAGTGATTACAATAATTGATCACATAAATAAAACTTTCAAGCTGCGCATTTATTGACGTATTCGTGTGTAGCGAGGCGCGGCATCACTCCGACGGAGTGACAAAAAACTCTTAACATCACTCAAATCACATCACGATCTCCATTTACGTCAGTCCATTATCGTGCTATCAAGTCATCTGGTTGAAGGAAACGCCTATTAAAGTTTAAATTTAGGAAAATTAATTGAAATAAAATTATAATATTTACTATTACGTATAACACATAACAAGTTGAAGACACCACGCGCATTAACTGAAATAACGTCTACTGGTAGCGTATATCCTTTTGATAATAAGCCCAATTAGAACGTGTTAAATAACAAAATTAAAACCTATAAATTTATTTACTTTTTTTGCATTAAAAACATTTTTTTTAATAATCTTTGCTCCAATTAAATTGTGATATGCAATGGCAGGTTTGCATTTGTATTACATTTCTATGTCAACTTTAGCGGCCTATAAACATTCAATGCTAGTTGAAGCATATTGATATTGCGTAGTATTTGTATATCCTCTCTACATACTTGTTGAACTTGAACATACAAATTTAAATTTATAATCAATAGATAAAAATTGCAGAATATAGTAATTTAACCTACCTAACACATTTGACTAATTGCGTGAAACTTTTGGAGAAATTATATCTTGCCCTTTATAGGATATGGTAATTAGGTTAATTAATATGCACGCTGATTGGAATCCATCTCTCGTGTACTGTATTATTGAGCTATAATTAATTTATATTATATAATATGCATAATCATTCAATTAGAATTTACATTTTCGGAATAAATGAAATAGTATTTAATTCAAAATTCATCACTTCAAAATTGATATATTACTTCATTATAATAATAAATACATACTGCACATACGAAAATAAAATTTAGATATCCAACAAGTTATAAGACAAGAACACTATTTTTGTTAGCCGATTGCTGTTTAGTTTAATAGTTATTTAAGCTACAAGGAACATATAACGTTATAACATTCGACGAAGATTAACATAATTTCTTTCGTGGATGTTATGAAAGTTGGCATCAAATCATGGAGAGCATAACATTTTTAAAAAGTTAATAAGAGGTAATTAAAGCTGATTGAAGAAAGAAATAAAACATATGCCAATAAAATTTTGTACAAAAATATATACCGGGTATTTTTAAAAACACGCCACAAGTTATAACTTCTTCTTTTTTGAAGAGAGAAAAATATTTTTTTAAGCAAAGTTGTTTAGTTTTATATTATATATAAATGTCACGTGACAAAAAAATTAAACATTTATTCTATATTTTATTTTTTTAACAAAAATATGTTATAAAACAAAACAAAAAATAATTAGAAATAGAATTGCTAATGTTACAGTGTTGACAAAGACATATAAAAATTAAGTACACCAATTTTAAAGAAAAATCACAATCATACAAAATATATATATATATATATATATTTGTAATATTCATATGACAAAACTATTATATTTATAAAATAAAAAGCAGAAAATATAAGCAAAATTTTCTTTTGGTAAAAACTCTGAAATAGGTGCAGAAAATGATAAAAAAAGAAATGCTTTATCGACCTTCATTCCTAAACAATTTTGTGTCTAATCATTAATTACGGAGTCAATAAAACCCTTCATTTTTAATACCTGAAGAAGTTCGTCACAAACAACACTACAAACCAAGCAAACCAAACTTTGAACAAGTGATCTATAAAAACACGCTATTGCTTCTACTTGTTGACACTGCAACATGTAAACAAATATTGCCAATAGCTTGCATTGCAAGGATCTCCTAGGAAAACGTCATTAAATTTGCACGCTAGTTATTAGCTTTGTTTACACGTTGCCAGTCATTGGCATGCTAATATAGTCCTCTAATAAGAAAATATGAAGCATAAGCATGAAACTCTTTTTTCTTCTATGTAAAGTTTCGACGGCCTCGCATCACTACTATGTGCGGAAAAATTCAAGGTCGGTTACTTTTTCAATGGGTTTGTTTTTACCAGACTACAAATTCTTAACGCAAAATTAGTTCGAGACAGTTTTATCAGAATAAAATTCTTCTAGCATTTATTGTTTAGGAATTTTTGCCTATTCTGTATATATACAACTAAAAATATAAATTTGACAACTTAAAACAAACAACTATAAAAATTAGTTATAAACAAAATTCAGTTTAATACTAAAAAACTCTTTACATTTTAACTTAGAAAAATATTAAGAAGATAATGTTATATGCGTGGTGGATTCATTGAGGTTCTTGTTTCGATGTAAGGTATGTTTAATTACAATCTCGAAGTCTTTCCATTCCGACAAAACACACCATTTATTATACGGCCTTGTGTGCAAAATAAACAGATTTCCGTTTGCTTTCAGCCTCTACTTGCAGCGAAAACAGAATATCTTTTATATATATATACTAATATATTATATCTATATCCTGTCACATTAAGCAGGCAACCTTAGACCCTCCACAAATAATAAATTCTGTGTATATATTGTAATAAATAAAACTTTGTAAATATAACAATTTCTGCCAAATTAGAGGGGAAAGCATTTTTAAGATTTTATAATTTTTATGATATTTGTCAATTGTTTTTAATCCCAGTTAACAAAACCGTCTTTCTGTTCCCGTGTATAAAAAAGAAGCACTTTGCCGACGATTACAATCCAATCGATGTTGCCTTGTCAAATGAATACTGATGTAATAATATATTATATTCAATCTTATTAATTAATAAAAGATTTACTTCGAAATGGCATAACCGTAAGTACGGTGTAATAATTAATAATTATGATATTATTGTAGAATAGAAAAATGTTACACCAAAATTCAAATTTTTATATTAACATTTGCCTTATTTTGCGTAATCTCTTATAATCGACATAGTTATTAAATATGTATTTTATTAGGTCGGTTATAAGCGTTCTCAGTTTGCATATGCATTACATTTATTTTAGGCGGAAAATAGATGCTTGTAGAATAAAATACAGTTACATTAAAATTGAAATTTGTATTGTCTTATTTTGCTTAATCTTTTATATAATTGGTATAGTAATTAAATATATATTTTAGTAGTAAGATTACAAGCGTTTTTAATTTGCGCGGAAAATACATTTATTTCAGGCGGGAAATATATGTATTCACACACATCATCATAAATGTCATATTTACCAAATACTAATATAATAACATAGTATTATATTCAATATTAATAATAATTGTATTTATCAGATTTATTTCAAAACTGCACAACTGTAAGTACATTGAAACAATTATTATACGAGAGGCAGTTTGTAGATTAATAAACTGTTTCGGAAAATCATGAATCTTATATTAAATATTATATTCAATCTTCATAATTAATATTACTATCAGATTTACTTCAAATCTACATAACTTTGTAATAATTATATATGACGAGCAGTCTGCAGAATAATAAACTGTTACATCGAAATTGAGATTTTTAAAGATATTTTAATTAATTGATACAAATTTTTTGAAACTATTTACGTAATCTATTCTATTTTGCTCCGAAAGTATAAAAGTTAGAGAAACCTGTAACTAATTTATGTTTATATATGTTTATATGTATAAAGTGTACTTAAAAATGCCCTATAGGCTAGTCGGTAGGTAGTTGAAAATAGGAAAAATTGAATAGGAGGCAAAATTTTTGAATGCCGCCACAGCATAATGATGGGCTTTACATATCGGCTGATATAGTTGGATTTCATTTTTTCAAGTTCGGAAACATTGCTAGAAAAATCATCTATAAAATACCAGATTCTTAAAAATCTTACAATTTTGCAAAAAAAAATAAGAGAAAATCCTTTTGAATTTGCCAATATAGTTGATGATTTGTCTGATACAATTACGAAAAATCCATATAAAATTAACGGACAAGTTGATACGTTATACACCGATAACCAAAGTCATTACTTTGTCATTACATAGATTATGAGAATCTGGATTACACAATATCAATTTAAAAAAATCGAATATGATAAAAATCTTATAAATTTAAAAACACACATGGTGATTTATTTTTTGATACAATTGTGAAAAACAAATATACAGTTAACTTGATTTAAAGTGTTAGCAATCAGAATATTTAGTACATTTCAAGGTGGATTAGTTTTTATAAAACATTTGATTTCAATGATTATAATAAGCAAAAAACTATAGTTTGATTATTTAATTAAAATGTTGTTATACAAAATATCTAATTTTACTTTTTCTTTATTATATAGACTCGCAGAATATGTTTTTTGTACAGCTATTATTGCTAATGAATGGGGGAAAGAGAGCGGATTTTAATGGCAATAGCTTATAGAAAATTAGAGTAGATGTATGATTATGATTCTGGAGAAAACGAATATCAAAACAGACTGAAAAAGCAACTCCTGAGACAAATAACAAAACAATTCAGGTTAAGAAAAAAAAACACTTGGTGTAAGTTTGCATGTGCTTGTTAAGACCACAGTGTCCGGTAATCAGTACTGTGGGCCTTTGCAGTTTGGTTCGACTCATTTCGGCACTTCCTTTTGAGTATTTTGTGTTGGTTCTTTTAGAAATAATCTTGTGTGATTTATCCGCTGACAGTTGTTCCACAAGTTATTGTGTTCCTTTCCAAGATTGCTTTGGATTATTTCTTTTCCGGTTTTGTGTGGAATCCCGAATATGGTTTCTGGTCCAATAAATGTCCCGGTTGTTCCCTGCTATCCTTTCGGTGTCCAGACCAGGCGTACTCTGTTGTTTATGGCCAGTGCCTCTAAAGTATCTAAGCAATCCAAGACCGGTTTGGATTTTATTACTGGCGGTCGTAACGCCTGTAATGTTGCTTGGCTGTCAGACATGATTGTAATCGATTTGTTCAATTGAACTCCCGACTTCATCATGTGCCTGGCACACTACTCAATGGCGCCACTTCCGCTTGGAAAACTGAGTCATATACCTGTTTTGATTTTTTAATCATTATTGAGGAATTACAGGTATTTTTTAAAATAACAAAGCTAGAATAAAAATATAGTCAGTTTAAAATTTAATGGCGCAACAATAAGCGGGGAATTCCAAACATCCGTTTATTAGTTCCTTGTTTATCTGATTTAGTTGCTTTTTTTTATCTCTAATCCTTTCTTATGCTTAATTTGGTACTCTTATTTTTTACGTATACAATTTTTAATTTGTTAAATAGTTGATTATTATTAACACAGTGTTCCGCAAAACCACAGGTTTTATTATTAATAAAGTGGTCCGCAAAACTACAGGCCATTAAATTTTAAGCTATCTTTGTACAATATATTGTTATTTTCAGTTACATCTGTGACTTCTCCGATAATGATTGTATAATCGAAACATATCGGATTAAATTAAAATTTATAAAAAGTAAAACGTTCACCAAGTGTTCGTTTTTTCTTAACCTAAATAAGAGTTTTACCAAGTGATGTATGAGATAATATCTACAAAATTGGCGATATTGATGAACCAAGATGTAATAGAAAAAAAAACTACTGACGTAAATAACAATATTGACATTATAAAAAAATTAAGATGTAACGAAGAAGCAATTGTGTTAAGTACGCTGGACACCAAAACAGAAACAAATGTTTTTTTTAAACTCACATTAAACTCACATACAAATACATACTGCTCCCAAGAAAAGTAAATCCCATAGTTTAATATCATTGCATTAAAATATTTTTAAAGAAAACTTCTGATTGAGAGTTAAAACATTGGTATTTAATACATATTGCCAATAAAAGAAAAATATTATAAATAAAAAGCTATTTTGGTTAAAGAAGTATTTTTATTTTAGTAAATTATATTAATTCCCGTGAAGAATAAAATTGCGCTAAGATCAAAACTATACTTTGCATTTACAATTCGCACAAAATATCTAACAGCAGTGTTGCCAGATGTAGGTACTAAATGCGTTGGTTAAGTAACGCGGGTCTAAATACGTTTCATACAACATACAGAATGCGACAAACGGGACTTCTGCAGTGTGATTATATTAACGATTTTTGTATATCGGTATATATTTTACCTCAAAACAAAGCCCATACAATTTTTTGTTAAATACATTCCCCAACCTTAGCAATCCCATAAAAATGCAAATTACATAGTTTACTGAGTCAGACCCACAAGCAGACACGCAGAAACATCGGATTTGGCTTGGAATTGTCGGTAGAATATAGCAAAATGCGTCTTTATAATCGGTTAAACAAATCTAGATGTATATGTATTAACCTATATATTATTAACAATGTGAATTAATTAAAAAGTTAAAAATATTAAACAGAGAAAATTGTATATTTTTTGTATGGATAATCGTAGGTAAAGTATAGTATTATAGTCGCAAGTAATAGTATATTACAACCGAGGCGGAAAATGTTACATTACCGTTGAGGGTTGTTTGCTAACCAAGGCGCATAGCGCCGCGGTTGGCAATTCCCCAAAGCGAGAATAAACAATTTACTGTTTCATTCATTTTTTATTTTAAATATTTTTAATTATTATAAAAATAATTGTTAATTATCATAAAAATATTCAAATAATTATTGCACTCGCCTACGGATCATGCCTTAAACTCCATTTTTGTGGATAAAAACATTCTTTATTTGCTCATATACTATTATTATTAAGCATTGTGATTGTTATTAATACTGCAATATCTTAGACTCGAGACAACATTAATTTTTTTTATGTTTTCAGATGTTGGAAATGTGCCTTAAAGGATATAGGTTTGTGATATTGGACAGTGCATTCCTGATACACTGGCCCGGCGTCAAAAGAAAATCCCAGGATATGAAACAAAGCAACAAATGGAGATACCCATTTTTATTAAAAAATACACGACAATACAACACAATTATTACTAATTTAGCAACTAACTATAACAAGAATCCTAAGTGCAAAGTGCAATAAGTACCGTTGTTCAATACCCAATAAAATTGTTTTTGTTACATATTTATAAGTTGAAACAAAAACGAATGCAAAATTGTTATTTTTATAGCTTTACTAGTCCATTTATTAAGTTTGAATAAATTAGATTTAGGAACAAAAGTAACGCTTGTATATTAATCTTTATAATTGAAATGCATATTTTTATGTAAAGTTTCAATATTGAACATTTTCAAATATAATCAAATCAGACTATTAGGGTTGTGTCAATCAAAGAAAATACATACTATAAACTCAAGTAACTATTTTACGCAATTAGACTGTTAAACAATTCATAAATTGTTATTTGAAATATGAATAGACTGTAGTTTTTTAGAAATGTTTTTAGATGCCGAGGCTGTTTTAATATGTTGTCTCGATGTAGAATTATGTATGAGATATTTAAACGGAATAAAAAATGTTTTATAGCTATTTTCAGTTTCATTGTTTTGATGTTGTGGTTTTACTGTGTTTCTTTAGAAGTTAAACTTTTTATTTAAATTTAATTATATTTTTTGCATCTTTCAAATTATGTCATCTCACTAATAAATAAATTGCAAATATTGTTTTAATGCCTGTAAAATGCATTGTTGTTATTTTTAGTTTTGAAATTAAACATTTTGACAAACATTTTCCAAAAAATGTGCAATATATATATATATATATATATATATATATATCTATCTATCTATCTATCTATCTATCTACTTCAATTTTAATTATTATTCGCTTGGCATCACTGCACAAACTCGTTTACCAGTATTCTTTAATGAGCTCACTTTACAAACATTTTGTTATTATACTAATAGCAAAAACTGAAATAAATTGTTTTTATAACTTTTGCGACAATCAACTTTAAATTTGACAATTTGTCGCCTAAAATTACAATTTCAAAATTACCTGTCGAATTATTGCCGTAATGATAAGATAATAATAGCAATCTAGATAATAATTTTTTTATCCACAAATTTTTTTTACTTGCTATACATGCCATTTCTTCCTTTTGAATTTGGGTATTACCATCTAAATTTCATAATCAGTTCTTTATTCATTTTTTGTTAGAATCTTGGCAACAAATAAAAACCAAGAAAAATTATAGATAGGAGATAAAAAGATAAAAACATCTTAATGTCTGGTCCAGACGAGTAAATTACAGAGATAGCAGCGTTTTCTGGAAACAGGATAGAGATCAATACATATGTAAATAAATAAAATTTTACCGGAATGCTCGAAAACGACAAATTTAATGTTGATGGAAATGAACACAATGTATGTAAACTAATTGCTTAATCAAGATAGCAACAAATAACTAAAAAAAAATTATTGTCTAGAAATCGAAGGAAAGAAAAAGAAGCAACACACATTTATAAAGGGAAGATTAATATTAATATCAAATATGCATACAACCAATGAGCAAAAAATAA
>JARJEC010163964.1:0-18435 GCA_030264575.1 Tachinus sp. AB-2021 | reverse complement strand
ATCAAGTTTACTTTCATATGCTTTTATTGAAACAAGCATAGCTTTTGTTTCTGTGATGACATCGGTCTGTTGTAAATTGTTTGTAAATTGTTGTCATTGTTAGTGGTTAGCAATAAGCATAAATATTGTTGTTGCGGCACGAATTGTGGTGGCTTTAGAAGACTTTAAAAGCGCGAAACTGCGAGAAACGTCAATGCAAGTCTCTCGAGTGTCCAACGAGTATGGCGCTGGTACGAAAAGACTGGTCTGCTCACTTGGAGACCTGGCACAGGGCGAGGGAAGACTACACCAGCTAGAAATGACCGCACACAGGACTAGAAAACAAATTTTTTTATATAATCATAAAATGAAATAATTTTATTTTAGTATACGTTTCGTGACTTCACATCCACAGACTTTTTTGGTACTTATATATAAACGTATAAAATTAAAAAATAAATAGTTTTAGTTAACATAACTTGCCAACATTGTCAAAATATAAAATAAAAAGTAATTAAAATTGAAACAAATGCCTCGTTAATTAGCATTTTATATTAACTAAAATTATTTATTTTTTATTTTATTGAAGTACTGAGGAAGGAACATGGCGGCCCGAAACGTATACTAAAATAAAAATATTTGATTTTATGATTTAATGTTCTGCTTGTGTGCCGTCTAATCCAAATACAAGAATTGCTATAATCTTTATGATTTAGATTTGGGAAAATACTACCTTTTCAAATTTGTTTGCATTAACTTTAAGTTTCCATTTTGCAAAACAATGTGTAGCACGTCTATGTAA
This sequence comes from Tachinus sp. AB-2021, assembly GCA_030264575.1. NCBI lineage: Eukaryota > Metazoa > Arthropoda > Insecta > Coleoptera > Staphylinidae > Tachinus > Tachinus sp. AB-2021. The sequence goes on along the minus strand of JARJEC010163964.1, from coordinate 17,654 downwards.
ATTTGAGCGACAATGTTCAAATACATTGAATTGATATGTTTAAAGTGCTGTTTGTGTGTACGTTGTTTAGGTATGTATATGTCAAAGGTTTTGAGCAAAGATCAATTCTTGGAGAACCCTCGCATCAAATATTTAAGAGAACGATCAGTCATGTTTTATCACCTAGTATTGCCTATTGTTTAAAATATATATATATATATATATATATATATATATATATATATATATATATAAAATAGATTTTAAAACGTCTGTCGACGCTGTCCGATCTCCAGATTCTACCTCCATCCTAACTTATCCTGCCATTGATCGTCTTTTTTCTGTATAAATTTGATAAATATTGTTGTGTACTCATTTTGTGTAGTAATCTCATCACTTAAACCCTGTCAAAAGATTTTTTAATGTCCAACAAAGCCATGTCTGTTACTTCGTCTTTGCTGAAGCTGATAGATACATCATTTAATATTCTGATTATTTGCTGAACTGTTCTTTTCTAAATCTAAATAGTTCGTTAATTGTTAAACTTTGACTTTCTTGTCAGCCCATCTTGTCATAACAATTCTTTGGGATATTTTGGGGTTTGATGTGGTTTGGGTATTGTTCGTCACTTTTTATTGTTTAAGAAAATGCGATAATTTTAAAATAGCATTAATTATATAATGCAATTGTATCAGACATTTTCTGCATATTTGTTTGTAACAAGTGTTTTAGATGTTGTCATGTTCAGGTGCTTTAAGAAAGCGCTTACAATTGTGTTTATAATTTCTTTTGGATATTTTAAAAATGGAATTTAGTGGTTGATGTTCTAAGTATTGTGCCAAATAATTGTTCACCTCTTACGTAATCTTTTTAAGTTTATCCGTCTCATCAATTAAATCTATTTTAAGCACGTCTTCAAAAGTATCACCTATTTTAATTTTTTTATCATTGACTGCAATTAAGTTGTCGTTTCTAATTGTCAGAATTCTGTCTCTTTTTCGATTTAGAGCGCTTATCATTTTCCAAAATTTTTCGAAAATAAAAAGGGCACTAGTCGTACTGGATTTACCATATTTATGTATGTGTGTTGAGTTAATTGTTGTAATCTAGAAACCCTTCCAAGTACTGAGTGAGTCTAATAGCTACATTCAGCTACGTTCGTTCGTACCATAGGGCAACAAGCAGCAGAAGAAAACGTCGTTCTAAAAACCTGCAATTATTATTGCATTATAAATGCCATACCCTAATACCAAAAATTGTAATGTTTTCGAACTTCCAGATCTATGAAATGGTCCAAGAAATTCAAAAAGATGCTGGAAGCGATCATGGATGAACTATTGGGCAAATTCTAACTCCAGGTTATCAGAGTACCTCAAAACAAGCACCATCGCGAAAATAGAGAAGGAGGAATCCAATCAGGTATCCAACAAACGCCGAGCAACTTCAACGTTTGATCCACCCTTTTTATATTCCAAAAAGGAGAGCAAGAAGAGAGATGATGCATTCTCCACAGGAATCGTGGTATTCATGGACAGCAAAGCTACTAGCGCGGACGAGAAGCCCTCCACAACCGTGGAAGGCCACCGCACCAAAAAGACGTAGAATGAAATAGGTGAGTTTCTTACTCTAGAATCTACATTCAGGCTATCAGCCAATAAATCCATCACTGCCCCTGCCGCTGGCCAAACCAGGTCATTCCCAAAAGAATAATAGCAAAACTACCTGCAACCGGCCAACCCAAGCCCGAGGTAGCTACCAAGCCGCGACCCCTCGGCCCCCTCAGGGCACAACCCGCCACCCCTTCCAATAATTCTCTGAGACAAAAAAGCCTAGCCGGCTCTATATTCGGTCTTCAAGGATATGAAAGACTCTATTCTCCAGGTCACCAACACCGTTAATGGCATACGCCTTCAACGGGTCAAATGTACGACTACTCCCGTGCAATGGAAAATTGCGTGAAACGCAATATTCAGTTTTACATATTTCATACCGCTGAGGAAAAAAACCCTCAAGGTCATTATCCGTAATTTTCCCGGCTGCTTCACTGACAAAAGGGCAAAAGCAGAACTTTGTAACTTGGGCTTAGGCCCAATATCGGCCAATCGTAAAGGAAACTCTCGCAACCAGTTTCCCATGCATTATGTGCAACTGCATAAAATTTCTTCCAATCGTGAGATCTTCAGTCTTATAAATCTATCTGTCTCGGTGGAGACAAAAAGGAAATCAGGTGAGATTTTCCAATGTACAGCTTCACGGCCTCCAGGTGTAACTCCCCCTTCGTCTGAGTAAAATGCGCAAGTCCCAGCGCAAAACCCGAATGCGATTGCATGGCAAATACAGGGGAACCACCAAAGTGCGCTCTCTGTAATGCCGCCCACATTACCAACTACAAAGGCTGCCAGGTCTACAAAAGACTAAAGGCACGCCAACCTCCCAAACCCAGACGCCATATAAATAGCAATAATCTCAAACCAGCCGCCCAAATGCAACAACCTCCGGTCCCGGTCCCGAGCCAGTCCCAAACTAGAAAGAACACAACGTTTTCCCAAGCCACATCTCCGAGCACTTCTGGTCCAAATCTGTCAGAAGCGATTAAACAAATTTGATTAAACCAGGCAGCAGCCGATGAGGCCAATTTCACCAGTGTAATCCTTCAATCTATAAAAATGTTGATATAACGTGGCTCCATCTTGCCACATCATAACCCACGCCTATACGGCTAATTCTAAAGTCATTTCCTATTTTTATAGCAAGCGTCATGCAACATAGTAGCAAACTCCGAGTAAGTTATTTAGTCGCTATGTCCCAAAAGGGACGAATCCAACACTACCGCACTAAAGCGGTGCTTATCAAAAGTTTTTCATCCTCAAATCAAAACAAGGAATGAGTATAAAGTTGATTGCCTTGCAAACAATTGACATTGGCCGTACTAGATATGCCAACCCGTCAGTTTAAGAATTAACCCTCTAGTAGACGACGCGTGTAGGACAGGTCATCCACTAGTTTTAAAATTGCCCAGCTTTGTTTTAAAGTTACTTACAAGGTTGCGTATTTTCGTACGTACGCGTACCTTCTTAAAATATATAATAATAAACATAAAATGTATAATTATGGTTAAAAAGGCACTTAATGTATGTTTTACTGTAATTTAAATTTAATTTATTTGGTTCAACGTGCTTCAAGTTCATATTATCATTGACAAGATACAACTAATACTTGACAATGATTGTATAAAATCAAAACATATCGAAATAAATAAATTAAAATTAAAATACAGTAAAACATACAGCAAGTGTCTTTTTAAGACTAACTGTTAAGAAGTTTTAGCAAAAAATGAATGAGACAATATCAAATATATAAAATGTTGATAATTTACGTAGTTTTTAAAATAATTATGTTTTTTGACCTAGATGGAATATAATCCCCGCGGCCACTTAAGTAATAATAATTAAATATATAGTTTGTGATTTATAATTGAAACAAAAACAACAAAAATGTTTAATCGGCACCTGTTAATCAGGTTTATATTAATTTTTGTTATTATTAAAAACAAATATTATCAATAAAAATTCAAGTTGGAAAATATGTAAAAAAAATTTATTGTTCAAATAATTAATAAATAATAATGAATAAAGTGTTTTCTAAAATAGTGTATTTTGAAGTAATAACTTGAAAATACCAAAAAAATAAATGTTTATTGACAAAAATTTAAAAAAACAATTTAGATGACGATTGTCAGCCGTCCGACCGTTTGTGTTATAAAAGGCTTACGCGAGGATTAATATTTTATCTTATTATTAATATATTTACTATATTATAGCTATTTATGAAATTCATTTAGTAAAAAAATAAATTTTACGCTTAACAATACGTCAAAGTTATTGGCCATGCAATATGGATATATGCAATATTTATAAATAGTAATCATTGTTGATTCTAAAAATAGAAATAATTAAATGCGATCCATCTGAAAAGCCTACTAACTGCAAGATTGCATGATCCTTAAATTGAATCAGCCCTAATGTTCCAAGAGAGTATATCAATTTGATAGCAGCAAATTTATATTGTTCCAACTAGTTTTAAACTTTTTGCTCATCTCGGATCTTCTTTGCTCTACTTTAGATGGAAACTTTATTTCAACGCGGATCGAAACAAAATGTTGTAATATGTTTACAGTTGAACGAGTGCACTTATTTATTCAATAATGAATATATGTAATTTATAAAATAATGGATTTAATCTCCATGGAACTGTCAACAGTATTATCATTATTATTTTTGTTTGTAGTTAGGATATATTCGTTATTTAAATTGAGTTTTGTTATTTTAATGGAAATAATTTTATTGTGCATTTTGAATTTAAGTGGGTGTATTTAAAATGCTTTAATTAATTTAGCAGGGCAAAATTATTTAAAAACAATAAACTTGAATAGCAGTAATTTAAATTTTTGGCAAATTAGTACATTAAAATTATAAATAAATTAGAATATTATAATTATTAAATAATTACTACGCCATTACTCCATTTGAAATAAGTGTTTTAAAACATTCACCAACCCATAACCTTTTTTCAAACCATTTATTTTAAATGAAGTAATGGCATAGTAATCATTTAATAATTATGATATTCTAATTTCAACTTAGGATTCATTTAAAAATTTTAATTGTAATGGTACAATCTTCGAGGTATAAATAAATTTTATTTAAAATTTTCCAAAAATATAAATCAGTTGAATAATCGAACAATAAACGCAACCAGTAAACAACATAAACATATTAACAAAATGTATAATAAAAAAATACGAAATGCAACACTTTTATTTACAACTAACAACAAATAAAATATATTACATTATATGACAGGTAGCAGGATTAACTGGCTCAACGAGGTGACATGCTCGCCATACATCTCGTGCCTAGCAAAACGTATTTACTTGGCAATTATTGTAAAATACCATTAATTATTTATTCGGTAAACTTCAAATCGAATTATTTTTTTAATGTTTATGTCCTTTCCATTTATTCAATTATTGTTAAACTGCAATCAATGACAGTGATGTTATTTGCAGCGTTCCCGTAATCAAACTTTATTAATTAAAAATATGCGAAAAGTTTGTTTGGAAGCGCGTGCAAGCCAGCCAGCCAACTATCATGCAACTACACGCTCCTAAATAATCCGAGAGTGTGCAGCCCGACGTGCTCATTCATCCTGATATCGCGAGACCACCGGCTCCAATTTCAGCCAGTCGAAAATTTGAATCTATAGTCATGAACCGTATTTGTTACAGCTACGGGGGTTGCTAAAGTATACATTATGGCCCAATCTTGAGTTCACGGAAAACATGGGAAACTCACCCTTCTGCATGGCTGCGAATATGAGAAGTAGCCGGGCTAACACAATGCGCCCTAATAAACATAAACGTTGTTGTATAAGCGAGCCTTTTACATTCACACTTTTATAGCAATCGGTTCTGGCAAACGCTGCGATATTAGTAAGGAAGGTTGGGTTTATTTTCCTGTTTTTATTTTGCTTGTTTTCTAGCAAGGTTGAAAAATGAGGGTTGCCTCGCAGTCCTTAGATTTACTGAGAGTTACTACCAAAAGATAACTGTAATCTTTTCCATAGCTACTTTACATTATAATAAATAAACAATGTATGAAAAAAAAGGAAAACGTTTAATTCATTTTGTCCTTCAACGTAATAAGAAAGATTAATAAGTGTAATTAGTGATATAAAATTTATGGAGCGGTTTAACGTGCGCTGGCAAAACAGTTTCATTTTCTTCTGAAATAAAATACCCTTCCACCCTAATTACAGTAGGAAGTTGTATTTAACGAGGATCACACCTATAGTAGTTTTCCTCGTTCGGTCCGGCGCATTATCTCTTGGCGACTTCTACGGGTTGCAATTTGCAGCGAAAAGAATCCACGACGTTTTTCACCGTTCGATCATTAGATTGGGTAAAAACTATACAGCGAATGTGAAGATTCTTTCAATGCAATTGGAAAATGCCAAATTTCGGTTACAACTCGATATTTCTTGCTAATGTAACTGAATTAGGCATGTTATATCCTGCAGGTGTTCACTTCGCAGGACGAGAACGATTCTATTCGCACAAGGATTTATCATCGAACCGTTTGCCCTCTTTTGTGTCGGTTTCCAGCGTATATTAATGTTCTTCAGCCGAAAATGTCTACTTTTCATAACCCACATCTATAAAAGACCTAACCTTGCCTTACCCAAAACTCTCATTTTAAATCTTGACATTTATCAAATCGTTTAGCTTAATTTTTGTTATTAATCTTTATACTTGTCATGTACTTAAAGATATAAAACACGATAACAGTTTTGAGAACACATGTTTATCGATTGATTGCTTGCAGAATAACACAATTTTATTATAAATGCTATGAAATAATGAATTTATTTATTTTAATAACTAAATAACATTTTATTTCATTAATAATAGCAAACATATTTATTCATAATTTTTATTACATATTACACAATACATTATATAGATACTTACAATTATGATAAGGCTTTTCTGCCCTTTATTTCATTATTTTCCGTACTATAAAATTATAAAATTGATTGACGAAATAAAATGTTAGACTAGATATTAAACGGTACGAGACCAACTCATCAAATCATAAATATTGACCTGAAAGCATTTTCAAACGATTCACTCTTAAAATATTTTGGCGAAAACAATAAACTTTATTAAATTTTGGGATAACATAAAAATCATTTACACGAAACAAAACCATATATAATTTGCTTTAATATCATCCAATAAATTCTTTTACAACGATTCATATTAACATACCCATAATTAATTAATACGATTGCATTTCATCACACAATTTATGGATTTTAATGAATGCAAACGTTGTACGTGTAGATGTTATATATCAGAAATCAGTCGATCAGATTTGTTTCATTATTGCATTACAAATCGTGGAAGCGTGAGAAATTTCTGCTTCCTCGCTAAATATTCAAATCATTTTCGCTTGACCTGAGATTTGCAAATTGTCGTTAAGTTAATTAATACTCTCTAATTGATAAGCCAGACTCACTAAGTGTATAATTGCACAGAACTGAATTACTGCACAATTACGGAAAACAGTGTATTTAGTGAGTTGCCTTTTCCTTTTATTATTTCATTATTGTAACACGCACAATAAGAAAACAACTCATTTTACCATTTTGTTCTTTTCTTATTTGTTTGAATCGTAATTAAATAATGTTTAATATTTTCAGGAGGGATTATTCAATTTGCTCAGAACGTATTTATTTATAGCTTATTAAAAATTCAATTAATTTTGAAACTGACTTGTGTATTGCGCTATTGAAAGAAAAACTGCTTCGTAGCAATATAATAATTAAATAATAGAAATAGCAAAAGAAATATTAATAATAAGAATAAACCAATGATCTTAGTAACCTAAGCTACAAAGAGAAAATAAATAAGGAAAAACATGCATCATGATGCTTCCATGCAGTAACCCCCGCCTCTAACTTAGAGCCAAACTCAGACTAGGGATATCACAAGAAGCTACGTATATAAGTGTCATCACTCCTGAAACAGATCAGTTAGCAGTTATAAAACTGATCTTGATGATCTTGGTGAAGACTGACAAGGCCAACTTCACCAGTGCTCATTCAATCTATTAAACTTTAGTCTAAAATGACACAACAAACATAATAGATACGCAAAAATTGCGTACCCTTCCATCCATTGCAAAACAGTAAAAAATTACCAAATCAATACCGACAGCCTGAAATTGAAATGAAATCTTCTCCGCCTACTACAGAAATCTAGATTTATCATATTAAAAATTCCACCGTCCTCTCGACGTCAAAAATGTAGCCTCACTTAACAGCGTTTGTCATTCCATGGTGTCAAATATCTTAAGAAATATTAAACCCAAGTCCGCACTTAGCAATAACAAAATTCCTAACCGGATGCTTAGAAATTTACCTAAAATACATAGCGGCTTCAATAAATATTACAAACGCAGTTCTAAAAACTTCCAATTTTCTAAGTTTGAGGAAAAAAACCAACGTAATCTCTATACCAAAACTTGAAAAAATTATAGGTCTTGATCATGGGCATGCTCTAAAAGCTACATCCTCGGGTTCCTTTTTAGGCTAGTCAAACTAATAGCTACCTTTCTCACTCAGAAAATAATTAACAATACTTTGTAGTGTAATCAATCTCTTGCTGTTCCGGTGCGGATGTCTACCAGTAGTCTAAACTATCTCTGTTTTTTTAATCTGTTTGTCTTTGACATTCCGACTTCGGTGATAAACCAAAAAATGGGTTCTAAAATAGAAAGTAAAAATCAAGCAGAATCAGGCAATTATCTTTTCAAGAAGATACTCGGAAACCTCTCACAAAGTAGTACGTTTAAACGAGAACCTCATCCTTTAGACAAACTTGTTAAGTTTGACTTTTATTTAGGTTTATACCAATGTATAAAACTCTAGATTAAAGCGTAATTTTCAGTCTTTAATTGTACTACAAAACAAAAATGTTCAAACCATCTCATCCCCATGCTTTGGCGCAAAATCGCACTATCCAAAAGCAATAAAATTCTGCTCTACAATTCCTTTATGAGATTCCTACAAGTGTTACCTTTGGGTGTCTTGTCACTTAGAAAGGTTCTATGTCTTTTAAAATAAAATCCTGCAGTTGAACTTCAAAGTACCGTCCAATGAGGGTGTTTTCTGTCTTACAGACTTCATGCACGGATTGACAATAACATTCTTTAAAGAATCGCTAACAACAAAAGTCTAGCAACATGACACATTTCCCGCCAGATACAGACTACTAGTAAACATCTCAAACACTAAAACTCATAACTATAAAAATGGAATTTAGGACACATGCAATACTCTTGCAAACTTTGAAGAGGTTAATAGATTAGTAAACTGTTCGGTTAGAATTGCAAACCTATAGTACTATAGGTGCTTTTATAAAAATTGTGTATTTTTCAAAAATTTTATCTGCTTCAACAAACGGTAAACAACGTGTAAGATATGGCTTAAAGTACAAACTAATACAAACTTTTGAATGAAAAAAGCAAAGAACACAAATATTTAATTAATTTTACTAGTAGAAAGAAATGTTTGCAAAATTAAAAAAAGGTATTTCTTTCAAATTTGGTAATAATATTTTATGTTTCTCGTTTCAAACACTATTTATTAAAACTCTATGGACACTAAGTGTATACACGTTGCAGGTGTTATTTTGTCTCTACACTTTCTGCTAAATTTATTTATTATTTTGCAACCATTTTACTGGTTCGCAACCAGTAAACAAGTTGAAAATAGTAATAAAGTTAATATTAAAAAAATACGATACATAACAGTTTTGTTTACATTCAGTATACGCTAGATAACAGATGCAATTAAAAACGCAAGTATTAATTGATCTTGTCAAATATTATAAAAGGGACGTATTTAAGAGTTTTAATTTAAATAAGTTAAGACAATTATTTTTGTTGCCCGGCGCCTGCACCATAAATTGAAAAGTCTCAAATTTATTATTTATAGCAATAAAGTTCTCTAAAAATTTACAAATTTATATACTTAAATACATTATTTGAAAACATTAATATATGAAACTCAAAAATTTTAATTGCATCAACAAATTGTTTACGTTTGCTTCTCAGTTATGGTTACAGTTTTTATTATTTTTCGGTTCCATTTTAATTTAAGGGAATTGGTTTCAATGTTTCATTGTATAAAAAATATACAAATTTATAAACTAAAATAATATATTTATTTAAAACATTAATATATAAACACTCAAAAATTTTAATTGCATCAACAAAAGGTTCATTTTTGCATCTCAGCTATTGTTACGGCTTTTATTATTTTTCGGTTCCACTTCAATTTAAGTGAGTTGGTCTCAATCTTTCATTATATACGCTAAAAATTTATAATTTTGTCAAAATATGTTTAAAAAAATTATTTATTAAAAAAAATATATATATAAATAAACAGAAAAAAATTAAGAAAAAATAAACGAAATAATGGAAATAAAAGTAATGACAATAAATAGCAAATAAACTAAAACTACAAAATATAAATAATAAATATAGAGAAAAATAAACAAAAGAAAGAAATATAGAACAAAAATATTGATTATATTAAACATAATAAACCAAAAAACTGAGAAAAAATAAAATAAGCAAGATACAAAATAAACAATTAACTTTAAAGCAGTAGTATTTTATGCTTACAAAATATACAACAAAATGTTGTTTTTTTCATTGTTTGCTTCATTTCAAGTACTGTTTATAAATGTATTTTCTTTAACAATATATAAAACTATACAGAATATAATCAAATAAAACAGATACATCTAATAAACACAGATTAACATGCAATATTTTTGTTTACCAGAAATTATTTTTTATTTAATTTTTTTATATAATTTAATATTATTTTTCTTTGCATTATTAAACATTTATTCAATTATTACACACTAAACGGAACAATTACTAACAGCTCATTTCTAAGCCGGAAATTAACAAATTCAAAACAATTTCTTACATTCACAGTCGATTAATGTACCCATAAATCATTTTCAGATGGTATAGTAAGAGCACGCTATATACTATATAGCAAGCATATAATTCACATAATCATTTTTAATTGGCAGGCAGTTAATATTGTATAAACTTACATAACTACATAATTTAACAGGTTTATAAAAAACTTAATTCAAATAAATTGGCAATTTATTAAAGCCGATTATTCATTTATGGACGAACGTTTATTTTAAAGTCAAATATTATTAATTTGCCTGTCTTTTCTATTCTTTTCATCCAGATCTCTTTTTAAATGTAGATATAACTTAAGGGTAGAAAGTATTTTTTTATAAAATCAATTATAATTTATATATCAATCCCTTGTTAAAGAGACCTTATAAGTTTATTTTTTAATATATTGTGATTTTGGTAGCATATGATAAAAAATATAAGTATTAAACTTTTTATATGAATAAAGTTTCTATTTCATTCACGATGTTGGTATTATGTAAACTAGAATTATAGTAGAAAATCTACAATTTCAACAAAAAAATATACTAACATTTCAAATTGGACCCAAATTGATATACTTGGTTAGTATTAATACTTTAGTTATCTATGGTGTGCAAATAATTAATTTTTATTTTACATTGTTTTACAAATGTACACTCACCATTTGATATTTCTATTTTATCAATTGTCACATTTTTGTGAGTATATTTAACAATGATTTTTGTATCTGCAATTAAGTATGTGATATTAAGATTAAATTAAAGTACTCGACTTGATGTGTTTAGCTTCTAGACCGACAATATTTTTTACTTTTCCTCCTTCTAATAATTTATTATAATTAAAGGACTTAATTGTAATTATTTCACTTTAATCCATTTGAGCACAAAAAGTCCATGGGGGCCCACCACGTGAATGTAATCATATGTAGAAAAAAATAAACTGGGCGCTATTGGGTTAAACAATTGACTATAATGCTCATTGATATAAACGAAAATTAACATTTTAGTTTTATACAAGTGATAGTAGTGTCAGCCATGAATATATAAGTAAAGAGGGTAATATATTATAATTAACAGAGAGCTTTATACAAAGGAATATTAATAGGTTAATTTATAAATTAAATTAGCAAAAGCGATATAATTTTATTATGACAAATAAACATGCTGTATATAATTTAATAATATAAACATGTAATTCATTACTTTCAATGTATTACGAAGCAGAACTCAAAGGTTGATATTACAAATATTCTTTCCTTGAAGCCAAGGAATTTGTAATTATATAAGGAACAAGGGATACATAATGCGATTGCAAAGATCTAAAGAATGTGAATATGATATTGAAAGCAAGAGAAAAAAATGTAAATTTGCAAAAGAATTTATTCAGAATGCCTTTTATTAGAAAATATTTCTTTTAATCAATTCCAAGAAAGCAAAAATAATATTTATATCTCCCTATGAAACGTAAATATTCTCCTCCGCCCATCCACCGCAAGTTAATGTAACATTTTAAAAGAAATCTTTTTGATCTCAATATAAAGCAAATAATTTTGTTTGCTTTAATGGAATTAATATTAACATGCCATTTTAGTTTAATATTGTAAAGAAATGTTTATTTTTTATATTATAACCATGTTTTAATTAAATAATCAATGAATAATTATTTAGTTGTTATTATTAAAGTATTTGTAACTTTCTAACTCAAATCAAAACTATAATAAAGAAAACAGTGCAAGATTCAAACCTGAAAAATAATTAACCGCTTGATTTACAACAATAAAAGTGTTAAGAAAAGGCAAAATAATAGGACTAAAAGTTATATATTTATTTTTTATATGCAGAAAACAAGGATAATTACGAAAACGTGAGAATAAAACTATTCGTGCAATAGTTTTATTCGTGCAATTTTCAGTGGTAGTAGTTTAGGATAGGTTAGGTTAGTTACAATAAGAGCAAATATCTGAACAATATAAAGTTAAGAGATTAAAAAAAGTAAATATTTGGGATTATAAGGCTGGTTTTGACCTCTACTATGTGGTACTACATTATTAGAAAAAAAAAATAACACAAAAAGTACTATGTTTTTATCCACAAAAAATTTATTTATTAAGAAATAAAAATATAGGCTAATAAAAGTCCTTATCAAGTAATAATGACCTTCATAAGTCGATACTCGAATTGCCTATATTTTTATTTTTAAATAAATAAAAATTTTGCGGTTAAAACCAGAGTAATTTTTGTTTTATTTATTTCTAAATATTTGGGATTTTTAATAATCAGGAAAACAGCAGAAACAAGATAGGACGTAGTATTACTAGAGCACCAAAAAACTGTCTTATATAGATATTTGCGATGTTTCATAAATTCGTAAAATACTTCGTCCTTTTATATTTCAATTATAGAAGAATTTAATTATTGATAATTCCATCCTCATTTATATCGCAGTATAAAAATTTAGTTTTAAAAACTGTGTTTGGCCAGACATGGAGACAGTAATATAAAATCATGCCATTTGTTGTCAACAAATTAAAACAAATGCACAAGAAGTGCAATTTAGATTGTTTTCAACTAGTACACATTAATTTTATAAAACGACTTTCCATTTGTAATCTATATTTTTTAAATTGTAGTTGATTATTTAATGTTTTTTGAAAATCACCTAATTTATTAATTTTTATTTGAATATATTTAGTTTTTGTGATATTTACCTTGATTCATTTATTTTGGTTTATAAATAGCATCGAATTGAATAAATTTATATATATATATATTTTATAATAATAATAATAGTTATAAAGGCTCTTATATGATATCTCCTCTGTTCTCTCAAACAGCCAGGAGTCCTTTGGGAAATGTTTCGATTTCATCCGAGACACAAGACTCTTGAAAAAATATTGTTGTAACAACAATCTGTTTTCTTGTTTTAACTGTTAATTTATTTATTGCTTATTTTAAAGTATGTTCAATTTATGATATCATATAATATAATAAAAATATAATACTATAAAAAAATAAATTATAAAGCTCTATCGCAATATATTATAATAAACTGGAACAATTTAAATAAACAAATTATATATTATGCAACATTCTAACTAGTCAACTCTGCTTCAATTCAACTCTAATGATGCCGCATTGTGTGAAGCTGACTATGTCAAATTTTATTTTAGTTATGATATTTTGCGCAGAACTAATTTGAATGTAAAGCGAGTTTGTTACCGGAGTAGAAGTACATTGTGTGTCAGTGCTACTTGCTAGCTTGTCGTATATCGTCTTACGTATTCCTGAAGTAGTTTAAGAACCTATTTCGCCTTCGCATGCGACTCACTTTAAGATATTTTCGGTATATTTTGCAAGTATTTGTTTAAATGGCCGCAATTTATTGCAACATACAGAATCAAACATGTAAATAAATGGAATATGAAATTTGCAATTATTTATACAATTTGAAAGCTTCGTTATTTAGTTTATAGTTACATTTTTATTTATTTGTTTTGATCAATAATTGTTAACTTGTCAACCAATTATTGACAAACATTTATAATGAAATGACAATTAGCTACCGGCCGTAAAACGAATTTAAAATTTAAATGTGGTTTTTATGTCGCCATTAATCGTCCACAAAATACGCAAACACAGGCCTAAAATATAATAAAATAAATCACCCCAACTTAATATAAACTGTTAATAGTCTGAACTATTTATAAATGCATTATGAAACAATTTTAATTGGTCTATTTAAAGAAGTTGCATGTGAAATCTCCGAGAATTAATCATCTTGCGGATTAATAAAGACATAAATCGAGTCATTGAATTTATTTTCCTCTGTGGAAGATTAAGTTCACGGGATCAATCACGAGTGAATGGACATAAATTGTCATGTCACGATATGACAAAAAGCATAAGAAACGAGTGTGTAAGAGATGAGACGCGATTCCAGTTGCCCATGTCGTGGTAATTTATTTCTATCACGCCGGCCGATGTCAGAGCCCTCGACGAACCGTCGGTCCGGTTCCCTATCGCAATCGTACAGACGTGCAAAGAGATTCTGTCAGTTGTCAACGTATATCTTTTTTTCCAGTGCTGTGTTGTTGTTACTGTTGCTCATCTCTGGAGTAAAAAAGTCCTCCAGCCAACTACACGCTGCGTATTTTCTCGCCCACCCTCCGAGACATCCAGATCCAGATCAACAAGTTATATTTAATCTGTTTGTTTTTTTTTCTTTTTAAAGTAGAAAACACTCCTCAAAACAATAAAATGTTTACTTTGCTTCATATTGCCCTTATTTATTACAATTTAAACGATATTTAAATGTACCACTTAAAACAAAAAAAATATTTTGAGAACCTTTGCCCTGTAACAAAACAATTCATTTATTTAACCGACTAAAAATAGACAATTTATATTGTATACATGATTCAAAAACTATTTGATTAATTTAGCTATTCAATAGCTAGAATGATTAATAATTGGTTAATTAAAATAACTCAATATTTTCGTAAATAAAACAATATATTGGTGTTTATATGTTAAATTGTTTAGCAGATTTTGATTTTTTAAATTGGGCAAATTTCAATTTTTAATTAATGTAAAACTGCTTCTATGTTTTTAATAACATTTCTTTTATAAATGATATAATAAATAAGATATTAAAGTTTAAAACTTTCGAACTATTCAAATGCTATGGAGAGTTGTATAAACCAAGTCTTGTAAAATTTGCAAATTTAAAATAACTTGGTAATTGTTTCATTGACAAATGTTACCTTCAATGCACGCTTCTCTTAATATCAGAGAAATTTATTAAATTTTCACATAGTTTTAATTAATACACTAAATAATATAAAGTTTCAAACAAAATCATTTTATAAAAATTTAAAATTGAAAATGACCTGGATTTAGAAAAGTAATACCTTTTCTATATGCTCAAAATTAAAAAATAACAATTGCAGAATGTTGTACGTAAATAATGCTTAAAATTATGATTGAATTTTGGAAATTATCAGAAAAAATGAGAAATGTTTGCAAAATGAAAATGTTGCAAAATACCAAAAATTTTGAAAAAAACTGTAAAATTTTGGAAGTTATAAATTAAAATATTGAATAAATGATTTATTGGCAATAAATTTTTCATGCATTGTTGAAAAAGGAAAGTGTCATAAAATATTATAAAATGTCGTAAAATGCAAAAAATGTTATGAAACCTTGAAAAATATTTATATTTTAAAATATCTTAAGCTGTCTTGAAATGTAATGTTGTAAAATGTTAAAAAGCTCTTGAAAAAGAATTGATTGGAAATGTTTAATAGCTATTTTTAGAACAAGAGAGCAAAATAATTCAGTTAAATGATTAAATGACATTGCTTACGCCGAATTTGGTAAAGCTTACTAAAATGGCCAAAAACACGTTCCAGTAGCTTTGTTTTTTTTTAGTTTTCCACTTCTTGAATAAAGCTAGCTTAAAATTTTGGGACATCATGATGTCAGTTTTCCGGAAATTTTGTATGTGCCAATCTGTCTGTATTATAGTTTAAGACATTTTCCTTGAGTTTCTCGTTGAAAGCTAGTAAGCTTTTTGACTTGACTTGAATAAGTTTTTAGTATTAATTTAATTTTTGATCTTGCATATATTACTATGAATATTATTATGTTGGATAAAAATACCTGAAAATAGAATATTTACGTTTCATAGCATTATACATTACGAAATACCATGAAATGCCAAAATTATATCATAAAATATCTCGAAATATTATACCAACTTGTAACAAAATATTTTGAAATGCAATAATTGTTTTAAAATATGTTACAAAATAATGTAAAATATCTTGAAATGCTGAAACTTTGTTGAAAAGTGTTATGAAAACGTTTAAAATGGAAAAATTGTGTTATAGCATATAATTAATAATTAGTCTAAAATAAAGGATTTTGTACTAATGTATTATAAAATATCTCAAGATGCACAAATTGTATAGTAACGCGACCAGAAAAGTAATTTATTGGTATTGATTGTGTTTATATCGTTAAATGCATAATAGATGCCGTCTAATAATATTAATAACAATAAAAATAATAATAATAATAATAATAATAATAATAATTATACTTTTATTCCGAACGAAATGAAAACATAAGTACATTTCAAATTATTATTTCTCCGTCGTAAAAAGTTTAAGATTAGTATGGTTTAATTTAAACAAACTATTCTTCTATTATATTATTAGTTTTGTTTAATTTAAACCAACTATTCTTCATCTCAAACCTGTAAACAAATAAACAAAGAAACAAAACAAAAAATTAAAAGTAATAATAGACGTCATTTCTTTTTGAACAAATGACGTCCGCATTTTAGACGTCATAATAATGTATTTTTATGTCATATTCGTACCTATTGATTTTTTACAATTGCTTAATAATGACTGTAAAACTCAAAACTTGAATCCCATTTCAATAAAAATGTTTGTAATAAACTTAGCAAATAATGTAGTTTGATATTATAATAAATCTTTTAGTAAATTTTAAAATAATCCCAATATATTGCTAAAAATTATACTGGGGAGTAACGTAACTAGTGAGCTCGGGTCAAAATGAACCGACAAGCGGTACGGCCGCCGGTCTTAAAGTTTTTCCAACTTTATTTAAAACCATAATTTTGGGAAGCTATTATATGATTTGTCACAAAATTTTATATAGTGCCTATCAAAAAAGGAAAACGGTATCGCTCGAATCATTTTGATCGATACCTCACCAGTTAAGAGTTTAAAGGAAAAAATGTCTGCTTAAATATTCATTATTAAGCAAAGATGGCCCACAAAACTACATATAAAATTTAATCATTATCTAATAATGCGTTTCTAATTACTTATAACATCTCATTGAATGGTAGGTTTGATAAAAATTTGTTGAAGAAATACCGGCAACGACTGGCGTCAATATTACATTTTTAAATTAGTCTTTCAGATGTTTTCGATTTTTATCGTTATCTTTATATTTTGTTTTTTATCGCAATGGCGTAAAATATAACCAAAAAATGACGTAAATATGTCGTGTCATTGTTTTCTGAGGAAAATGTTGTATATAATCAAATATTTTAGAACATATAGAAGAACACGTAACATGCCAT
>JARJEC010163929.1:0-16115 GCA_030264575.1 Tachinus sp. AB-2021 | reverse complement strand
TTTTAATGACTAAATTCGTTGTAATAAATTTATCGTACTAAATTTGCAATTGCAGCAAAATTAGAAAACAAGGTAACTAACAAAATTGTTTTAATGACCAAATTGATTGTAATAAATTTATTGTTCTAAATTTGCATACGCATTCAAATTAGTAAAATAACGTGACTAGCAAAATAAAATAAATGAGTAAATTAATGTTAATAAATTTATTGTTTTAAATTTGCAGTTGCAGTAAAATTAGAAAAACAACGTACCTAACAAATTTGTTTGATTGACTAAATTGATGTTAATAAATTTATCGTTTTAAATTTGCAATTGCAGCAAAATTGGAAAAACAACGTAACTAACAAAATTCCTTTAATGACTAAATTCATTGTAATAAATTTATCGTACTAAATTTGCAATTGCAGCAAAATTGGAAAACAATGTAACTTACAGAATTGTTTTAATGACCAAATTGATTTTAATAAATTTATTGTTCTAAATTTGCATATGCAGCCAAATTAATAAAATAACGTGACCAGCAAATTTGTTTGAATGAGTAAAAATAATGTTAATAAATTTATCGTATTAAATTTGCAATTGCAGCAAAATTTGAAAAACAACGTAACTAACAAAATTGTTTTAATGACCAAATTAATTGTATTAAATTTAATGTATGTAAATTTGCATATGCGTTAAAATTAGTCAAATATCGTAACTAGAAAAATTGTTTTAATGACTAAATTGATGTTAATAAATTTATCGTACTAAATTTGTAATTGCAGCAAAATTAAAAAAACAACGTAAGTAACAAAATCGTTTTAATGACCTAATTGATTTTAATAAACTTATTTTACTAAATTTGTATATGCAGCAAAATTAGAAAAACATTTATGAACGTAATCTATTATTGACTGACATTAGGATCTATATAGGTATATTCTCCCATCTCATCTCCTGCAACATTTCCATTTGGTACATCCCATTCTCTTACTTGTATAACCTCTGTCAATTCATTGCCCTCTTCATTTTCAATTTTGTGTTTTGATTTTCTTTTTATTATGTTTTTGTCACATCTAATTCTTTCCCATTTGATTCCATTCTAGCATTAAAATCACCTCCAATTTTTAATTTGTCATGTTCTGTTTCTGACAGTATGTTTTCTAACTTCTTTTTGATATTCTTTATTCCTCTGCTGTATTCTGTTACTAATTTATATTTACTCATCAGTAAGTTTTGGACCAATATTAATATATTCTCTAGTTTGTCTTCTTTTTTTTTGTTGAATTATTTCTCTCCTTTTCCCTGTAATTATTCCCCTTTTTGCTCCCTTTCTTTCTCTCACTGGTAGCTGGTTGGCAATTCCACATATATTCATGTGGCATCTTTGGTTCTAACGATTTCCATCTGTTTTTGTCTATCCATATTTTTACCAGTCCGATCGTGTCATATTTTCTTACGTAATTCCAAAAATCTTCATCTTTATTGTTTAGTCCAGCAACATTCCAGAACAACTTCTTTATTGTGCTCAATTGATCTGCAACTTTGTTATTTTACATTAACTTCCAGTTTTCTGGAAACTACTTTTTTCCTTTTGCTTTATCTTAACTGGCTACTACATCTCTTTGTTTTTTCTTTCTTTTGTCATTTTCTACATATATATCTGTGTTTCGTAGTTTATATTTATTTTTCATTACTTTCTATTTTTCTTGCCCTGATTCCATCTCTGCTATAATGGATTTTTATTCATCTTTGCTTACTGTAAATGCCGCTACTATTTTTGTTTTAATATTTAGATCTGTTTTTATAATTTTTTCAATCGATTCTTTTTTTAGCCCACCGATATTGTCATTCTTCTAACAATAATCTTATTTCTTCTTTTTCTTTTCTGTCTAGCCTGTATTCTATTTTTCTTATTTTATTTTTCTTTGTTTCCCAATTTTCTTCCCGCTTTTACTTCTTTTTTTTAAGGTTCTAAAGTTCGTTTTTAAGGTCCTTGCTATTATTTTTCATTTTTTTCATCACCAACTTTATCATTTCTTTGAGTTCTTTCATGTTATTGGTACTTTTTGCCGGACTATTTTCTTCCTTTTGTACTACTTGTTTTCTTTGTTTGGGAGATCTGAGTACCTTTTTGCTGCTTTTAAACAAGTCAATATTTTCTGTATCTCTATCTCTTTTTCCTTACTTGTTTATTAAAATGTTATATATATATATATATATATATATATATACATATATATATGTAATTTATTAAAAAAAAGTTGTTTGAGATTAGAACCTTTTAAAAGAACCCTTTTCTTCAAGAGTTTTAAAATCCATCTATTTTAATACTATAAGCAGGCATTGAAATGCGTAATTTTATTACAGACAAATATTTTTCATCATGTTACAAAATATTTTAGTATACCACTAATAGCGCAATAAATTTAAAGTAATGTTAAAGATAATGTCACCTTCCAGGTTGTTCAGTGGTAGCCAATTCAATGTACTAATTAATTACAACTGAAATTATTCTCACATAAAATATATTAAATATTACAATGTAGATTTCAAAAATATTATATGTTAATATATGATATGAATGTTTTATATTATAAAATTATTTAAAACCAAGAAAATTGTTTTATTAAGATTTTAATTACTTATTGCACTGGTGTCACGTTACATGGCAATTCATATTAAATTTATTTCATATGTAAATATGGTTGCTTACATTATATTGATATTAGTAAAAATTAAGAACCAATAGATGGCGCTTTTGTCTTTTGTCAATCAATTTTATATCCAAAAGGGCCAACACAAGACATTTCTGACACCAGGGAGTCTATTCTGATCTCCAAGACTTTTGTCACGCATTTAAAACTCACTGTTTTCGTATTCCGATCGCATGATGATATGATAAAATACAACGGTTGTCACAGTATGACGTCATTTCGGTGAAATGCTATTCTGATCTGTATGACTTTTCTCATCGGTGACAAATTACAAACAAATCCCGGTCAGTTTTTGCAGATACAATCAGTGAAAAAGTGACAGTTCGCGTGAGTTTTGCAGTTCGTAAGTTTGTTCTACAGACCCAGTACGTGCTTTTTCAGAGGTTTAATTTTAAAGGGTGAGTCACTTTTGTGGAATCAATACCCTTTTATTGCAACAATTTTTGTCGTTTATTTTTATTAATTTTATAGGTTAGGTTTGGTCCATAACTAGGATCTTTAACTCATTCGGCAAGATTTGAACAGAAATAGAGTGAGAAATTATAAGAGACGATTTAGAAGAGGAAAAGTTAATTAATGAAATAAATAAATAGTAATTTCAATGTGTATTCCGAGTGATAAAATAGTTATTTAATTTTACTGTGGAAATTCCCACTCGGATATACACTGAAATTAATTTGAATATTATTTAATTTTCAATATTATACACTATAATCTTATTTATATTTTAGACATTGCAGTTGTATGAAGCAAGTACGAGTACATAAAAAGCAAGTGAAAAAAGCAACAAACAAAATCACACATTAATTGACAAGTGTAGGTGCATTATATTGTAAAATAATTATATTTATTTTATTCAACAAAAAGAATAAGCATTGGTAAAAATGTGTAAATGCATTAGTTGAAACTTATCATTTTCGGGATTATTTTCTACTTTGATTGCAACAAACTCCAAAATGTTACGTTCAATATATTTTAATTTTTTGTAAGCAACATTATAACGATAAGTATAAACTTTAAATTAATAATAATAAAATTTATATTTTGTTTTAGTTTTAATAATAATAATGTTTATCATCTATGAAAATTAAAAAGAATCGTTTTAATTGTTATTGTTATATAATATAAAATAAAATTTGATTAAACATATTATTATTTAATAAGATTTATTATTTACATGACTTATATAAGTGTATTTTATTTTATTATTTTATTGCACCACTAAGCCTAATCTGGGGCATTAAACCTTTAAATTTAAGCTATCAATATTGTAGGTTTAGTAAAAATAATTTTCTACATATACAAAACATTTTTCTTCTGTGCCAACAAGATGCAAAATGGCCTCCATTTACATTTTACATATCAAAATACAAAAAAAATTATTCTCGACTTCTTGTACAGCGGTATTTTATTTGCATAAATTTAGTAAGAGCACACAGCAAGTGATGTGGATTGTAAATATGTTCCAAGTTCTTTGCTTCTTTAGCTTGCCAACTGTTTGAATTAAAAATGAATCTCTTTGTATGCGTGTATGTATGTTTTTTATGGATTTAATGCCGCTAATACAAGATATCATCACAAATTGTCTTTTAATTCCTAATTTTGATTAAAATCACCAAATAATTTGGATTTTAAAATAATTAATTTATATACACAAATTAAAGATTATTGACAGGCATGGAGGAAACCATACAAGAAAACAATAAGTTGTTGGTAATATTTACGTCAACTTTTTATTACAAATATGGCTTATTTCATATATTCTCTATCTTAAAAGCCATGTTATTGGCTGACATCTCATAAGCATTTTATAAGCTATAGTCAATTTATTTTAATAAAACAAAATCAAATTTTAGGCTGGAAAATAAGTTGTTATGATTGGTAACCTTTTTAAAGAGGTTAAACGTTAATGTCAGATATTCCAGGCCTACCAACGGTTTCCCACTGATGACTTTTATCATTGAACCATGAGATAGGAATACTTGATGTTGATCGAATTAAGTCATATATCAATAAAATCATTGAAAATCATAAATGCTTTTGCTGACAAAAGTCACCGATGAGAAAAGTCACCAAAATAGAATAGACCCCCAGATGTCAGCAACTTTGCTCATGTTTACAAATAGTTTTATTAATTTAATTTAATTTAAATTTAATAACAAGCTATAAGAAAAATAGTAATGACTCGGTGTAAACACGCATTTGATGTTTCGCCCAATATAGACGCCTCGGCAGCAATCGTGGGCTCAACATACAATGACGTTCAACTCCTAGTAATATAATAATACTATTTTGCATTTTCTTCTTAAATTTTATTTTAAATTTTACTTGTGAAATTTGCAGGTTTTTTTATTTTCAAATAAAAGGATATTATTATCCTCAAGCGAGCATCGAACCTGCGATATACGCAACTTCAAGATGTTGCCTTCCAGGTTTCACCACTAGGCCAGCCAGTAACAGATGTAAAATAAAAAATTCTTTAAGATTTCACTTACTCTGCAGTTATTGTACCAGTTAGCACTAATCTCCTACAGTTCGTCTTTTTGCTTTTCACTTGACACTGTTTTTGTTGGTATTCTAATTCACTATTTATTTGGCTCTATTTGCATTTTAATTACTATATATTGTTCTCTCGTATTAAATTTGCAATTGCAACAAATATAACGCAAAATAACTTAGCTAACAACATTATTTTAATGTCTAATGTAATGTTAATAAATTTTTTGTATTAAATTTTCAATTGCAACTAAATTAATGAAATAATGTAACTAACAAAATTGTTTTAATTATTAAATTGATATTAATAAATTTGTCGTATTAAATTTTTAATTGCAGCAAAATAAGGAAAACAACGTAAAACGCTTCCAATGATTACATAAATTTTAATAAGTGATTTGTAGAAAAATAAAGTTACTAACACTGTTTCTTTAATGGAGAATTAATGTTATAAACTGTTTTTACTGTTAAAGTGCAACAATTGATATAAAATTAATGAAATAACGTAACTAACTTGTTCATCGGCACGAAAATTGTTCTAATGATTAAATTGATGTTAAGGGCGTTGTGCATGCATGTTTAATTAAAATAAAGAAAAAGTTCCTTTAAAATGCATTTTAGAAAAAAATCATTTTAATAAGATAATTTTACATCACGGCACGGAGAATTTTTAAAGAAATAATTTTAATTAAATAATTATAGGTAAAAATTTCTTAAAAATCTTTCCTAGCAAAGATGCATAATTATTTTTTGAACAAATATTATAAAATACATTTTTGTTTATTTTAACAAATAAGGAAGCAATAACAAATATTAGCAACTACAAATTGAGTTCTTTAAAGTAGCGCTAATGTGAATATAAACTTGCTCTAGGTGGGCTCTACCTTGGTACCAGAAAAGTACCAATCAGTCAAATTTTTATCTATGTCTCAACCGCAAATTCGAAATCAATTTCTGTTCACTCTTTATACACCCTTAATACATTTTTTGTGTTCAATTTGCAATTGCAACAAAATTAACAAAATAATGTAATAAGAAAATTATTTTAATGACTAAATAAAACTGAATAAATTTTTCGAATTAGTTCCAGTTTTATGTATTAAATTTCTAATTGTAGTAAAACTAGAGAAATAGCGTTAATAACAATGGCAAAATTGATGTTATAAATTTTTTCGTTCTGAAGTTACAATTGCTATAAAATTAATGAAATAACACAATTTACTAAATTGCTTTAATGACTAAATTAAAGTTAATAAATAGTTTGTAATAAATTTGCAATTACATAAAAAGTAACAAAATATCGTAACTAACAATATAATAATAATAATTAACAAAATAACGTAACTAACAGAATTGTTTTAATGATTAAAATGATGTTAAACTTTTTTTTTTTCTATTACAGTTGCAATTGTTATAAAATTTATAAAATATCACAATTAACAAAATAAAACAAACAACGTTACTAATAAAATGATTGTAGTTTATTGAATCAAATTTTCAATTGTAGTGAAACTAGATAATTGACGCTACTAATAATGTAATTTTAATGGCAATATAGATATTATACATTTTTTCGTATTAAAGTTGCAATTGCAAAAAAATTAATGAAATAACGTAACTAACACAATTCTTTTAATGATGTTAAGAAATTTTTTGTATTAAATTTGCAATTGCAACTAAATTAACGAAATAACGTAACTAACAAAGTTATTTTAATAATTATATAGATGTAAGCGGTTTTTCGTGATATTTACCCGCAGTGGAAAAGTATCACAAGTGAGTTACACGGTATCTTAAACTTATGTATACCTTGACCGGTAATTATCAATGACTACTTCCCTCACTTATTTTCAGCAAATGGTATTAATAAATATTATCAAAAACACGTAGTAACGAACGAATATTAGCGAGTAATTGATGCACCATGTAAATACCGAGTTGCTTTTGTTTTGGTCAATCAAGCTCGAGTCAAATAAATAAAGAAATTGATACATGTCTTCTCAATTTATTATCTGTTTCACGTTTAAAATGTCATAGTTACAATACTTTTACAACCTAGATTTTTTTATTGTAATTCATCCAAAAACAATTATTTTGTGGTGTTTATCATTTCTGAAATTTTCTTCGGAAAATAGTCCATACAGACATGCCCATCTTTGAACATTTTTACTCGTGCACTTCGCGCATTCGTAAAAATATTCACGTATATAACGAGTGCATGTCAATCGTTATATAACTACTAACTATTTCCCTCACAAAATTTCAGCCAATCATTTTAATAAATATTACCAAAATCCTCTAGCAACGAATATTAGCGAATATTTGATGCACCATGAAAATACCCGAGTATTTGAACATGTGCATTGAGTGAATCTTTTGTTAACAATTTAAAAACGAGTTCCTTTGTTTTGGTCAATCAAGCTCGGTTCAAATAAATGAAGAAATTGATACATTGTCCTGTCTTCTCAATTTATTATCTGTTTTACGATAAAATTGTCATAGTTTTTTTTTGTTGTAATTCATCCAAAAGCAAATAATTTGTGTTATTTATCATTTTTGAAATTTTGAATTTTGAATTTTCTTCGGGAAATAGTCCTTGCTTGTATTCCATCTTTGAACATTTTTACTCGTGCAATTCGTGCACTTGTAAAAATATTCGCGTATTTCGGATGCGCTCGGGATATTACTACTAAGAATTCCAAAGTCTAACTTCACGATGTTGCTGATGCGAGCAATCGCGCTTACGATGCATGGGCGTATTTACGATAAATACATGATAAAAACGGATAAGCTGTTTGATTATTTGTTCTAAATTACAGATTGTGCCACTTTATCCATATAACTAATGGTTACTGTTGCGTGGTCGTATGCATGCTCACAAAAGCAGTACAATGCGAAACAAACTTTGCGGCTGCAGCTAACAATATGCTAGAAATTTTTAAATTCTTAAACGATAACAAAACTCAAAACTCTATCTCAAGGTAGATAGATGGCCGCTTGGAAGATCATTTTAACATTTTAAGAGCTCTGCACACGGGAGGTTTGTGGGAGGCGGCATTCAAACGTCACCTTTTTAAATTTATAGAGAACGCTCAGCTCAACTCACGTTCATCGAGTTAAATACTTTATTTGAGGATACATACTCAATTCCCGCCCTTTGCCATCTCTTTCACTCGACCCTAATAAAACTTACCTGACACCATTTCCCTATAGTTTACTATCTAAAAGCTCTACCTGGAATAAACCTTAGATAAGAAAAAATAAACAAATTATCCCGTTGGCAATATGTTCTGAGATTACAGCAAGAATTCTGGCAAAAATGGAGCAAAGACTATTTGCAACAGCTGCAAGCTCGGCAAAATTGACAAACCTTCGGTGGTCCTAATTTTTATGTCGGTGACTTGATATTAATTCACGAAAGCGACTTTTCTTAGGCGGCTCGGCAACATCAAAAAAACAGCAACTGGAATCTGTAAGGGACCGGCAGTGTGGTGTTGTGCCCATAAAAGTTAAGGCAATTTAGAAATTGGTAACTTCAGGAGAGAGGGCAGGTAGAATACCTATTTATAGTTTAGATATAATTTATTTTTATTATTATTAGTTAGTTTATAGTTTACAAAACAGCTACATGAGGTGATGTACTATTTTAGCACGAACGAATGCTTGTTTTAATCAGTATTAAGCAAGACGCTAGAAAGTAAAACACTAAACCAAGTTGTATTTATTATGGTGGTATATCAAGCACAACACAGACAGTAACCTATAGTGTAATATTCCGCGTCCCACATCGTACAACCACAGTCAAAAAGTTACTTATCTAGTAATCGGCATTTTAGATAGAATAAAGATAATAAATTTCCCACCGAAACACTATACAAATATAATGCATAATCTGTAAAACACGATTTATTAATAAATCATCATTAAAGAAAGCTATACATGAACGCAGTACACGGCAACATGCATAAAACAATTGGTCAAAAGTGTTACACGTATTTTTTATGTATCTCGTCACAAACATTTAAATTACTTTGCGACGTTAATAGTTATTCAATTTGATATGTGTATGTATTATTGAATAAACTTAATATTATTATTGAATAAATAAGATATTTATGATAAAATACAAAATCGGAAAATGTACACGTTTACCGGTAAACCGATACTTTTATATAGGGTTTTCCAATAAAGGTAGGTCAATATTGAAATGGAATAAAGCGATACTAACGATTTTTTTAAGATCCATGTATGCCATTATGTATGGCATTTGACATCGTTCAAATGTCCGCCGCGGCATTGCACTGTGACACGGATCCGAGAGGTCCAATTTTCTACGGCTTTGTCGCATAGATCTGGTTGAATTTGAACAATGTTATTTTATTATGGCTTTTTGGCATAGACTTGTGACTACAGAAAACACCATAAGAAAAAGTTAAAGAGATAACCCTATCCTCAAATCGTTGTTCGATGGTGTATTTAATTTAGAAATTAAGCACATTGTGAGAGAAATTAAATAAGTTAATTTTATATAAATTATATATAAATGTTGAAATAAATTTCATAATATTCTGTTTTATTTAATATAAAAAAACAGTTGTATTTTTCTAAGAAAGTAAGTATTTTTAAAGGTTTTTATAATTTTTGTAATGCTAAATATATCAAAAAATATGTGTATTTAATAAATACATTTAAAATGTGCAAGATTAACTGTTTTATCTTCCATTTAAGAAATTAAAACGTTGCAATTCCCGTAAAATGTAATAAAGTAGAAAGAGGTGCTAAGTCTAAAGATGACGGGTTGCATAATGTTTGCCCGTGCCGTTGTTAGGAATGCAAGTTAAAAAAATTATTTAGTAAAAAACATAGTAGGAAATTCAGGAATCTGTAGAAACATAGACAATTGAAAATCAAAGACAAAAACCATGCTAGTTGCTAGCTCTCATTAGTCGATGAAATAACGTTGTTCCCATCAGAATAGCGCACGTCAAAAATCATGATGCGCGTTTGTCAATCTTTACCCCCCATGGTCGTAACAGTAATTTTGGTAAATACCTTACTATAGTCGCGAAAACTTGTCTTAAAAATTAATAAATACTAATACTTACTTAATTATATTTTTGAATAATCAGGAAATAGAATAACGTGAAATATAATAAACTACATTTTATCAATAAATTATTACACATAAAATATATTACAGTTTTATAATAAATATTAACTACTGCCACCTCATTTAATAATTCAACATTCAAAGCAATATATTTACATTTATAGATACTGACTTATAAAAATAAATTAAATACATTGCTTTAAGTGCATATTACCTTCTATACTTAAAAATTAATAATAAATAGCAGTCTTTATAATGCCTTATTCTTATGATGTTGATAATATAGTACAAGTCCATTGACTATTTGAAATTAAAGATCTTGAGTTGGACTTTTCCTACGTACGTATTTGTTAAAATAGTCTGGTCTCCAACATTTACAAGATCCAGGTATTAAAAACCAATCATAATATAATCTTACTTGGAAACAACCTAATGCATCTACTCCATCACAATGGGATGGCTTAGGTGTTGTTGTTTGGTCAACTGGAACCGCTTGTAACCCTGCTCTTTTATGTAAATACTGCTGATAGTTCTAAAATATCAAATTAAAGTTAATTCTTAAACAATAGAAGAATAAGTTGTTAACGGTTATGTTTTTAAAAGTTTAATATTTACCTGAAAATCTTGCACTGATGGTGGTTGTGAAGCAGTTATGGGGCTTCTTGGAGGATTAATTGAATCTGGGCTAGTTAATACTGAATCAGGGTAGTATATTTCTGCAACTAATAAACTGGACCAACGAGGAGAAGATAAACATCCACCATCAAGATAATGGCATCGCGATTGTAAACACCTTTAACAAATTATCTGCACTCTAACTATAATCATAACTGAGGCAATACAAATAAGCAAAAATATGAATTAAAATAAACACAAATTGGGTTTTTAGTCAGCTATATCTAAAACTTAATGATTCTGGCTGCACTTGGCATTTGCAATTATTGTAACTAAACGTGTCAGTTCTATATTGTAAAATTTTCTGGCCGCATATTGCCGTATATATCTGTCGGAAAATTTTTGACATTACAAAATTGGCATTGACACTATAACTACATAACGCATAAATCATTTAAATGTTAAACTGCAGCGGTCTAAAAATGTTGTTAAAATAACGGACTTGGTTTACAAAATTCAACGCCTGTCGTTATTTAATATCCGGTAACCTAATAAATATAACATCTGTGTTATTTTTTTCCAGTTTTCTTTTCTAATAACACAATGTTATGTGATATTTAAATTGTACCTGTCGGGTAATATGTAACAAGAATATTTTATTACATATATCACAAGTTAGTATGGTTATTTGATTACGTAATATGTAAGAACAATATACACCATACATTTTAATACTTATATAATATGGTTGTATAGTTAATTAATAAAATAAAAAAAAATTACGTTTTTAGTAACTACTTTACATCAATTTTGTCAAAACAGTTTAAAAAATTTGTTTGGTTTACATAGATATAATTTTTCAAAACCGTTTTTGAAACTCTTTTATAGCTTTGTCCGTAACATATAATATATTCTTCAAAGCTACAAAATACTAAACAACATTAGCAAACAGTTAAATAAAGCAAATTATTTTATATTGAATTGCATTTCTGGCAATAAAAAATAATTAAATAAAAATTTGAAATAAAAGTTTAAAATCACTATTAACACTTACTGAAATTAAAATATATAACATTTTTCATTTTTTTATATACAAAATATTCTCATTTTGTGGCGATTTTTATTATTATATTAAATAATTTGTTATAACATAATGTAGCAGTCACTATTATTTTATTATTTGTTTAAGGGCAGTATAAAAAACCTTGTAGTGTTCAAAAGAATCTTTACGTTTGTAACGTTGCTTGATACATAGATATACGAATGATTCATGCTTGTGCATGAATCATGCCTAACATGCATGTTATCAACCAATCATAACATGCGTATGGACCAACCTACATGAAATATCAGCGACTATTTCCCTCACAAAATTTCAGACAATTATATTAATAAATATTATCAAAATTACTTAGCAACAAATGTTAGCGAGAATTTGATGCATCATGAAAATACCCGGGTATTGCATTGAGTGAATATTTTGTGGACATTTGGAAAATGAGTTCTTTTCGATTTGGTTAATCAAGCTCAAATCAAATAGATGAAAAAATTTATACATTAGCCCGTCTTATTTATTTATTACCTGTTTTACGTTTAAAATGTCATAGTTACAATACTTTTAAAACCTCAATTTTTTTGTCGCAATTCATCCAAAAACAAATTTTTTGTTATTTATCATTTCTAAATTTTTTTTTTCCGGAAATGGTCCTCGATATATCTTTTTGCATGCCTTCCTTGAACATTTTTACTCGTGCACTTTCTGCACGTAAAATATTTGCGTATATGGCATGCACTTGAAATATTAGTACTGAATATTTTAAATTTTTCGCTTGTTGATCGGTTGTCTAGCAACATTATGACACTGACAAATTATACTTAAAAATTATATTTATATATTTATTAAATAGTCCGACCAAATACCATTCGTGAATGTAAATTTAGAATATTTATCTTTCCTACGCTAAGCTACGCGCGTTGTGGTTTTTAAACTAACAAATTAGCACCCGTTATCGTTAAATATCCGGCAATAAAATTCACTTATGGTATTTCTACAGATAGTTTTATTATATTGGAAATACAATTTTTGAATGAAATCACATATAAAATGCCCTATCTAATAGCATAATGATAAGTGAAAATAATTTATTATCACGGCAAAATTATCGTAGCAACGCTTTACCAATAAGAACCGTCCGTCAAATAAATTCAAACAATATCTGTCATATTTGACGAATTATAGTCCATCAATATAAATTTAATAATAAATAATCGGTTGAAATGGAAAAATTATATTCTTATGCCAAATGTAATCTCGTGGTGCGTTTATCGATAACTTTTTATAAATGAAACTCATTCTAATACCAATCTTTGGAAAATACGTTGTTTGATATTAGAATTTGTGATATTTATACAAAATTATCGATAATGTACAAACCACTTGTTATATTATCTATGAATATAGGCCGCGTAAGTTATTTAACCAATAGAATTCAACATTTTAGCATGTTTAGCAAGGTACCCTACCCTGAGTAGTATACGCTTTGTTTCTTTTCATGATTAGAGATTATGAAAGTAGTATAGACGATGTTTCGGTATTCCATTGCTTTTAAATGACTAACATAACCATAACAGTCAAATAAATAAGCGTGTGTATGTTTACAGTTTGCATTTAATTATATACAATAATTGTACCATAAATAATTATTATAATAATAAATAAATTGTTTCTTATTAATATTTCTTGGACTATAGTCTATAAAATAGCATTGACAATATATATAGCGACTCGGGCTGTTTCCAAGCAATACGACTTATATTGTCAAACTCACGCCATCATGTTATCGCTCATTTCAAATGCGCTTATGCTACTATTGAGAATAATTTACTGTTGATACGTTGTCGCGGAAACATAGTAATAATTATAAAATTGGAATGAAAGTGTTATAAATTGACAGTAAACTAATCAATTCAATAATTCATGACATTGAGATTTGTACTTTCATTTATACTCTACTTATTTTTAAAAATATACAACTAATATCACTTGAGACTAAAACTAATCGAGAATAATTCTGCGTTTTTTTGTCGCATTATTCTCATTCTCTTACTACTGAATAAAGAGTACTCTTTCCCAAACAAATGCTCTATTAAAATTATCAAAAATGTCTGATTCTGGGAGATTTTAATTAATATTATTTGTATACATTGATAGAGTTATGCATCTGACACTGAAAAACAATAATTAATTTCGCCATAAGGTTTATTTATATTGATATTGTTGATTAGCGTCAGCGGTCTTGACAATAATAGTCTTAATATTATTAAATTCTCTTAATACATTTTATTTTTTAAGAACATTTTGTTTAATATAAAAAAATTTGACACTTATATTTATTAATTAAATCATGTGTACCTTTTAAGAATTTGTTATGCGCAAATCTAAAAAAAAGAAAAACACATATAAGTTTTCTGATATTTTAGCGACAAAGTATTTTTAAAATGTTTGACTAAAAAACATTACACTTCAACGGATGGATTAGTATGTATTCTAATTTTCTTTACTAAAACATTTTTATAATAGCATACTCACTAAATTGCACCAAAAAACATGTCGAAATGTTATCGAGAATTACAACAAATAATTGCCTAATAATAAAAAGTCTAGGTTAACAAATAAGTAATTTGATTTAATTTTATTTGTGTCACAAAATATTCGCAAAACATATAATTATACAATAATCATCATTTACTGGGCATATTTTCCAATGAGGATAAACTCCGACTGTAAATAGGTTAATACAACTTGCTGATTTGTTTCACAACTTTCTTTGCAATACATATTTTCCCTAATAAAGGTAATAGCTATGAATATCAGTGCAATGTTGCCGCTATTTCGGAGGCGAAGTAAAATGTTGAATCTACGGAGGTAGACTCCATCGCTTGTCGTAATAGATGTATAATCGTATATAAGATTGATGCGGTCGGTGACAAAACGCCGAACTAATTTGTATAAAAATACAGGATTGTGGTACTAAAATGTCTATGTCTCAAATTTTGCTATATGTAAAAAAAATCCTGATTCTAATGTGCACGTTCAGCGTGTTTGCCTGCGTTAGCGGAGTCGAATATGTAATTTCGTAGTCGAACTCGTACGTACAAAATAGCACGTGTATCAATACCATAAGCATATATAATTTCCGATTCAATGACATTCACTAGTTTTTTTTTCTGATAAAATGTTCCATTTGAAAAAATAGACTTTCTATAACTACATAACTACAAACGCGTGCTTTGTAACCCTGCAAAGGGCGCCATTAAAGCAACATCAACATACATTTTTTTTAATAAAGCTTTGATCAGTTTTGAACAATTTTAACCGATTTGCAGCCACCTAGATCCAAAAACAAAAAAGTATATTTTTGCCATGGTGATAAAAGTTGACGATCGATATGTTTTTGTATTTAAATTATCAAACTAATTCAAAATAATAACAAAAAGGTATATAGTTCCATTTAAAATTCACAAGATGGCGTTGTTTGCGGAATAACCAAAAGTGATCCCGCCTTCACAAATATCACAATAAATAGTATTTTCATGTATATACTCATATAAATTTTATTTGTCTAATTTCATAAATAACAAAATAAAACAACCTATGGCTTGGGTCACCCGGTATATCTTTTTGACTGTAGTATCTTTTAATTGTTTCTTAAAATTCTAACATTTTCTCTGCTGTGTTTTTTTACTCTGTTTTAAGTTTACCTGGCTTTATTCTGTATTGTTTAACCGCAGATTTCGTCCAGATTGCCACGTCTAACGGCTCATGATCTGATTCCACCTCTCCTACTTTTAATTCCTCTATATCCACCCAGTTTTCTTCATTTGTTAATACATAATCAATTAAAGACGGACCGTTACCTAATATAAATGTCAACTCTACTTCTTTGCCTGTTGTCATGTTCTAATTTAGAATAATTTTAAATCTTATCGATTTTCTTCATTCATTTCTATTAGTTCATTGCTTTCCTTAGTTTCTGTTTTGTCTTTTGTATTCCAATTTTTTTGTAGCCTTTGAAAAGCTTTTCACACCTTTAATCCGATTCTTACATTGAAGTCTCTCCCGATTATAACTTTTTCTAACTCTGGCCTTTCTGTTTCCTGTATTATATTTTCAAATTTTTGTCTTATTTTTTATT